>MWRL01027896.1:0-10951 GCA_002157085.1 Melampsora occidentalis | reverse complement strand
AACTTGAGTTGAATGCACTACCTCTGGAGTGTATTATGGATCTTTGCCTTGACCAGAAATTGAATGTGGAGTGAGTGCCAGGTGAAATTTAATCTTTGGCAAGTAGCACTCTGAGAATCATAGACCTTGTGTATTTTTCATCCTGGCCTCTTTATCAAAGTGGTTTTATCCATCATTCAAGTATCCAAGGGACTTTTTCGGGAAATGATGTCATACGTATCTCCACAGGCATCAATCTTTGGAAATTGTGTTGATCTTTATGAAGGGAGTTGAAATTTTTAAGGTTTCCGTATGCAGTCTTTACGCTGAATTCAAAGCTATAAATTCCCTGGTCAGTCATGAATTTGAGAGCTTCAAAAACGACAAGGAAAATGTCACAAAGATTTCCAGATCCTTTCTGAAGACTTTGTCAACTGTGACAGTTGACCGGTGGGGGAACGATCTTGTTGAGTTCACTTGTATATAAAATAAAGTAGGATAAATACGGATCGCAAAATCTATACAAGAGCAAAATAAAATACAAGGGTGTAAAAAAACAGAAGCCCAGGATCGGGCTCACTGGGATTTGAGGGGTGTCACTAACTACATAAGTTTAGATATGTAAATGCTTTGAAATCTGACAGAAAATGTATCATTGTAGTGTTTTGTTTTCCTTGAAAAAATCTGTTTCTAAAAGACCAGCTAAAGAATTCAGTCTTTCATCAGGATCTTTCTTTAATAAGCAACAAATTACCTCGGAGCATTCAGGGGAGATAGTTTCGGGGATTTCAACTTCTTCATATTTGATGCATTCCTCCAAAGTCATAGTACCAACTGTTAAGAGATAGAATATCAAAATCAGCATGGAAACATTCACTGAGAAAGAGGGGTGATTGAGAAAAATACGACATACCTTCTTGAAAAGGCTCTTTGCAGGTAACCATTTCGTACAGCATCACCCCCAGTCCCCACCAATCGATTGACTTCGTGTACTCGGAGTCGTTGATCACTTCTGGGGCCTTCGCATAAGGTGTCCCATAGTTCCCGTAAGCAAATCCCAATGGAGCCTTTGTTGCAAGTCCAAAATCAGCCAGTTTGATTTGATCATCAGAAGTCAAGAGTATATTAGAAAGTTTTACGTCACGATGGATAATTTGGTTTTGGTGTAGATACTCTAGGGCTTTTGCCACCTCCAAGATATAAGTTCTTGCCTGACTCTCCGAAAAAGCCTTTCGTTCGAGCTTTTCACGAAGATCGCCTCCATCAGCTAATTCCAGAATGATGTGAAAAACGTAATTCTTTGTATAATAGCCGTAGAATCCAACGATCAAAGGGTGCTTGATTTCCTTTAACAAGTCAATCTCGTTCATGATTAGCTTCTCTTGAGTCTTCCCTTCGATGTCGTAGCGGGGAATTTTCTTGATCGCATAGATCTTTTTATCAGAGTTACATCTAGCCATGCAAACTGAGGCAAAACTACCTGAGCCAATCGTTTTCAAGATCCGGAACTCCGAATGTGATCGGATTAGGTTGGGAGTGCTGGCGGCTAGAGCAGGGGCGTTGGAGGTGGAACTTGATGGGGGAAGTTCGTTGGGTGTGGATGTATTCAAATTGTTAGCGAGGATATTCATTGAAGATATGATGATGTATAAACGTAGATAGTAGGATATAAAATATAGAGCGTTGTTTGAAGAATCAAGTTGATAAATTGAAGTGAGTTGTGTAATTGGAGTGGGCTATAGGTCTGAATGTAAGGAATTCCCACAGAATAGAAGAGTTTTTATACCAAGGCTAAGACTAATGCTGATCCGCGAGAAGTATTGGATATCCAAAAAATCCGGCTGACTTTTCAAAATGCTGAAGAATGTGATTTTCGCATTTTTATGCTCAGAAGTTTTGAAAGGGACGGGGTACACCGTTATTGTGATAAATTTTGGGATGCATTTGCACTGCAGAGGAACCTCTGTCTTGTTCTGATCACAACTTTGTCTCCTCTTTGATTATTTGAAGTCTGATTCAAAAAGTGACCATTTGAATGCTCATGTAAGAGCTTCAAATCATTTTCCATGAGTCCAAAGTGTTCTTGGAGAGTGCAAGACCAATTCATAATCACCTGCCCAGATTGTATTGATTCTGAGGTCATGTGCTATGCAGCTCTTGGCTCCAAAAATGGGTGATTTCAATAATGACTTCAGTTACAAACAAAGGTGATTCTGGAGGATGAATATGGACACTAGACGGCTCCAAGTTTGATCCATTGAGAAGATACTCACCTGATGCTTTGAATCATGTTGAATTGGACCATTGTAGGCTTGGTGAAGTTCTTGTCAAGAAACTTTAAAGCTGTGTTACTTTTTTGTCTCAACTTTAGTACATAGTGAAGGAAGATGTGTTACATAAGAGGTGTATGACGAGATCGATCGAAAACAAAGCTTTGAAAAAAATAACAGTAGTTTGACCAGAACTTCAGAAGAAAAGCTTGTTATACAATAATTTTGGAACTAACTATGGTAATGTGACAAGATTAGGGAATGAGATGATGATAGGATTTTCATAAGGACATGTTCAAGATGATTGGTGTCGATTGCTTCAGTGTGTGCCTCACCGGCCACCATATCCATCACCCCCATTCCAAGTGAGTTACTATCTTACGTTGAGGCACTTACAGGATCGGCCGCTGAAGCATCGGCCTTTGGAGCGCCTGTCATACCACCCATACCACCCATACCACCGCCTGGCATACCACCACCGCCGCCGCCGGCAGGCATCTTGGGCATCTTGGGCATGTTTGGCATCTTCATATCTGGCATCTTCATATCTGGCATCTTCATGTCTGGCATTTTTGGCATCTTCGGCATTCCACCACCACCAGCACCACCACCACCACCACCACCACCTTGTCGTTTTTGATGCGCAGATGGGTGCTGATCATAATTAAAGAGAAAAGGAAGTGATTAATGAAATTGACTAGAAATGAGTCGTACTGAATAAAAAACAAAACTCGAAGAAGAAACTTACGGAAGTAGATAGAGATCTTAGGGGAATTCCATCCCTCTTGTTAAGCTCATCGACATTGTTACTCGGTGCTCCGTTACAAACAGAAACAAGGAGGATCAAGAACGAAGCAAATTTGGTGAAACCGACCATGATGTAAGATAATTGAGTTATTCGAAAGATTTGTAAGACCGGTTAAAGAAAAAAATAGTGAAAAAAGGTTTTGCTGAGGAGTTGTATACAAGGTTATCTACAAGCGATCTATGGAGGGAACTGTGGTAGGAGGAGTTGATGATATGCTCAAATGTGCTTGGAAGCGGTTGTTTTATAGTCCTGAATCCTATCTTGAATATGCGCTCAAAGATCTTCAGCCCGAAAGGTCAAGGTTGCAGCATCTTTGGCAGAATACCTGTCATTGAAGCCGGCGTGCGGAGATTGCTTTTCAGTCCCTGTCAAGTTGTGACTGATGAATATCCGACTAGAGAGAGGTAATTGGTGACCTTGATAGATTGAACCCATGGATAATAAGGGTGAAAATGCATACTTCGTTGAAAAAGACAAGCCAGCCTTGTCCTTGAAGCCCTCCTCAGCCTGTGATAAGCCTGTATCGGATATCCTGAACCCTCCTCACGAGTGTTTGAAGGCTGACGACCGTCGGTAGTATTGCCGTTCTAATGGGTGTATGACTCATAGATTGCTCACGGGAAAACATGCGGTGAACTACCAAAGTACATCGTCATTCGTGACGTAGATATCACTTTGACAAAGACTACAGCTTGCAGTGATCGAGTTCATGGCATCATGTGTGAGATTCCTCAAACTTAACATCCTGCAGCAATACACTGGTCGTATCTTTTGGGGAGGAGCAAAGATGTGATCATGAATGAACAAAAGGTTTGCCAGTCTTCATTCTTAAAAACTATGTAGAATCAAAACTTCCAAACGAGAGGGCTCTCTGGGATGATTTTATCTCACGTACCACGAAATCTATCGAGATCTTGCAATAAATTACTCTGATTGTGGGCCTTCCTTTACTTCATCATTAAGAACATTCTTCTGATTCACGTTTTTGTTTCAGAAGTTGATTAGGAAACTCAGCTTGCTTCCTCTTGCTCGATTGCTTTGGTTTGATATAATTACACCCATCCTACTTTTCTAACAAATAGGTATCAGACCACATCTGTTTGTTCAAAATCTTTGAGAAAGAATATAATTATGGGTTTCCAGATATGTGTCAAAGAAAACACCTCTTGCTTAGTCAAAAATGCCCTAATTGATCACTTGTAGTGGTTCCCTGAGTCGCAGTGTGACAACATAGTCACCCAAACCGGGGTGATACAACAAAGCAATATCAGTAAGAGCATAGATCATAGTGTTCAATCACAGATAAGACCGGTCACTCTAGATATGATGGAGTAGTGGAACAGGAATTAGGCTCTTTGATCTTTGGTTAAACATCACTAAAGCTTTTTGAAAAATACACAATCCAAGAAATGAAAACATGACTGAGACTTCATAGTGTAAATTCAGATCCACACAAAGTCCTTATGACATGAATAACTTCGATCGTACGCAAAATTGTGACCGAAGAAACAATGTAAGAATGTCTCAAGATTGATCGTGAGTCCCGAGCAAAGCAGATGTTTAGTATAAATTTTGACATGCTACTTTAGCCCGCAAGTCGAGGAATATAGATCGTCTATCGGAATTTTCGTTTTGGTGCAAATAGAATTGTACACTGAAAGGATCATAAAGTAGTGAACGGACAAAGATGTTAGAATATCAAAAACACCATCAAGAACCACCAAAAAAAATGTCCAAAAGAAAAAAAACGTACATAATTGTTTCTCATAATTTCCAATCTTCAGGAGAATGATTAAAGATTACCAAAACGTTAACCCGAAACTTTCTTAGATCTACCTAATCGTTTTTTCATCCTAGCTAATTTCTTTTGACTAAGTTTAAGACTAAGTTTTTCTAATCTTTCTTTTTCGGCTATTTTTGCTTTTCTGATTCGATTTGCTTCTCTTTTTTTCTCTGCCACTGTTTCGGCTTCTAATTTGATTTGTTTTTCTAAGTTTTTAACTGATTCGATTTTTTGTCGTTCGATTTGACGTTTTGCCCATGATTTAGATTGTTTTGATGATCTTGTGGATGGTTCTAGTGTTGAATGTGTTGGAGGAATCGGTTCAGCTGACATCTTTGTTTAGTTCTCGATGTTTATGTTGGCAGAGTGTAAGGAACGCTTTGTTTAGTTGATGTTGGTTGGAGATTGAGTTCTTTAACTTGAAAAAGTTGATGTGGGCTTGATGGGATATTAGGATACCTGCGATGTTATGCTACAAACGAGGTCGCAGCCTTCATCTCACTGCTCTACACTCTTTATAGACATACTACGGCTGCTGAGATAGTCTTATAACGAGTGCCCTGCTGACTTTCTTTGGTTGAGAAAAGTTGAAGTGACCAATCTTGCTCAGCATTTTAATATTTCTCAAGATGACTTCAACAAACCATTTCAATCGATGTTTGATATCATCATATTCAACTTATCTTAGAAATCAACCAAAAAGAATCAACTTCAACTATTCAACAATCTCGAATCATGTCGGACCATCAACTTTACCTCAAGAACCTCCAACCAATGCACCTCTCAGAACACCACGACAGCCGATCGTCAGAGCTGGTGTGATTCCGGCCTACGATGAAGCAATAGCTTTCTTGAAACAAAACTCCAAAGAACTAGAATTAAAAATACGAGAATTACAATCAAAACTCAAGGAGAATCCAAATGATGAAAATCTTAAAAAATCTATCGCAAAACTTGAGATCGAAAGTCAAATTAATGATGTTAATGTCAGAGTTCGTCATAAAGCAGGACTAGGTGATATGTCTAAAGCAGTTTATCGTCATCTCAAAGAAAAAGAATGGAGAGAAGCTGGTAGATTAGGTCGATTGGTATATATGCTATTTCATCTTTTCAAGATCTCAATTTCCTTACACTTTTTTCAAAGCTAACTGGTTTTCATTTTTTTTTCATCATAGATGGAAACCGTTCATCGACTTCGTGTCTTTCCTGATATCTTACCTGCAATTTCTCCTACCGCTGATCTTCGAGCCAATTTCAAAAATACTCCGATCAGTGTTGGTACATTTATAAGTGCATCAAAAGTGAGTTTGGTTTGTTCTTCAGAACCCCTCCGATCAGTCATCTTGAGCTAAGTCATTCAATCATTTCTTAATCACCAATCTAGTCTATCACTCCTCCTACAGTTCGTGCTCAAGTTTTCCATCCAGAGGAAGAATTGTATACCCTAATGATGATCGATCCAGGTACTCACAAAAATCAGATCTTAGAAATGCGACCATTTTGGCTAATCTAAATGTTTTATCAACTCTACTAGACGTACCCGATCCTTCCAATCAATCTTTCACAACATATCTTCATTGGCTCGTGTAAATATTGCACCCACTTTCAATATCACTTATCTATCTATCCATCAAAATTCTACATTCTTGCATCATCTGACTCATCACTTTATCTATTGTTCGATCAATCCTTATAGACCAAACCTACCCATCTCAGCAACCCAGAGTACAGAATTAGCCATTGACGAAAATCTCACCCAACTTTCTTATATACCACCACACCCGGCTCGTGGATCATCACTTCATCGTTATACCTTATTACTTTTTAAACAAGCTTCCAAACTTGATTCTTTACCTGAACTCCATCGATTAGGATTCTCAGCGCGTGATTGGATTAATTCTACTAACATGCAGGCTTCTGGAGTTTTGAGTTGGACTAGTAAATGGAGAGAACAAGAATCGAACTTGATTTCTGAAATTTATGAAAATCATCTCAGTTAAGCTCCATTCTTTCTTTAAGTGTGTAATGTTACAAGTTTTTTTCTGATGGGTCTTTACTTCTTCACATCTGAAAACAGAAGTACCTGAACCTTATTATGGAAGAACACCTAAACCTTATTCTGGACATGCTAGATTAGCACCTTATACTCCTTTACCTTTAACTCATCGTCATCCTCCTGTCATCCCATGGGAGAAATCAGTGGAAGTTAACAAAAATACGTGAAATCTTGAAGCGGCGGATTAGTTTGTATTGGATCAGAGTGTCATTTGCTTCAGGTAGGTTTTATGAAACTATTCAATTTGCTTTCTTAATTCTGTTGAATTTTTGAGATGATTTTGGATGATGTTTATTCATTGAACAATTTTGTGAAAACTCGATAGATCATAAGAGGGTTACTGTCAGAAGAATTTTCCAAGGAAAAGAAAGTATAGTTTTAAATCAAATCCACAAGAAAAACTGTGGGGGGTATGAAGAATATCATTTGATCTTTCTTTCTTGATTTGAATTGTATCCAAAACATTTTGAAGCAAGTTTGATTTTTTGAATGAGGTTCCTTGGTTCAACTGTCTTCTGGGTGATTGACTTGTAAGTATTGTACAATGAGATTGCCAAAATGATGTATTTGTCCAAGGTGGAAAATGATCAAATTCAACGCTCAAAATAATCAAGAATGCAGAAAAATGCAGAATTGATGCATTTCCAACTGTTTGGTAAATTGGATGTGATCATTTTTCACCTTTGGAAAATACATTGTATTTGCAGTGTGAGACTATTATTTGGGGTGAGATTGAATAAATTACAATGCATATGGAGATAGAGTAATGGTTGTGGAAGCCTTAAATCACCAGATTGATGGACAGGATCAGTTGAAGAGAGAAATGTTCAGATATGTGACCTCTTCCCTGTACTAGTAGTTCCTTGTCTCTTTTTCAGTTGTATTTGATCACAGAAAAGTATTGAGGGTCATTATCACTGCTAGCATTAAAGAGATTCCCGGGTGGGAATATGGGTCCTAGGAGCAAGGGTGCAACTATACTATACTGATATGGGTATAGTTGGGTATAGTATAGTTCAGACCATACTATAGCTGAACTATACTTTGTCCAACTATACTCAGTATAGTATTGGAAATCAACTCTACCTGGAAAAAGGCTATACATGCTTTGCATCAACTTTTACAACTATACTTCACAGTATAGTATAGTATATCTGAGTATAGTTCATCTTATATACTATTAGATAGATGCATAACACAAAGGCATAATATGGAGAAATAGAAAGGGTTGTGGTCAAATATAGAGGTGGATTGATATTTTTCTTAAGATGGTCAAGCCGTAGAGCCAGGGCTTACCCTGTTGCAGAGCCCGGTTGCTGACAACAAGGTCACAACCACAACACAACAAGTAAAAATACCCCATTCCCTGAAGCAACACACTGGGCTACTCCGGTGTGTTGTGTTACTGTTGCTTTGAAGTATCATTGCTTGGTGTTGCACATTTTTAGCAACACACCGGCCCAACATTAGCTCCTACAAAGTCAAACTTTTATGATGTAGAGAAAAATCCATAAGACTATCAGTGAAAGTTTGGTCTGGCTTGCATGGTGATGTGATGAACAAACAAAAGGTTTTTATCATTGAACAAAATACATCTTGCAGTAATCATGACAAAACTGATCAACCCTCCTGAAAGAACAGGGTCAAGACTAAAAGTCAATAGATATTTCATGGTGGCATAAGTCTCAGGTTGTGGGCGCAGCGCAAAAAACGCGCCTTGGGCGCACCAAATGATGGGCACCCCGCTGAGCGCCTAGGCGCTTGAAAAAAAGCAAAATTTGGGGTTGGAGCGCCTTTTGGAAAATTGCACCAGATCTCAGGAATCCTATGTCCTGTCACCAATATTGAAGTTGTTGACAACAGAAGTGGGACTTAAATACTCACTGTTGCAAACTTTTTGATAGTTTTTCTTGCTTTTAAATGGCAGAAATGCTGTTTTATTTGGCTCTGGCAACCACAATGTCAAAAAAAAAGTCTATGAAAAACAACTTTTTGGCTTTTGGCATTTTTTTTGGGAAAAAAACACGTCGGGCGCGAGAAAAACCAAAAAAGCGGGCCTTGGCGTGCCTACAAAAATAACAGCGCGCCCACAACCTGACATACTGGGACAAGCTTTAAGAAGAGCAGACAATCAAGATGGTTCATCAGGGTTGTGAGCATTGCTAGCTTAATGCAAGCCCCACCAACCACGCACATCTCCTGGAGATTCTCTGCAGTCTCTGAGGGATATGTCTGCGATTTGGGTCTTATGTTGAGTTGGTGACTATTATGGTTCTCAAACTTGAAGTAAAGCTTTGAATTTGGAATCCTGATTTGCAAAGTTTTCCAAAAAAAAACTCTGGGTTCAGGTTGAGCCCCAACCCCCAACAGTCAATTCCTGGGGGTTCCAAGAGTAGATCTTTTCAAATCACGGAACAAGGACCAACCCTGCCTTTTCCCTGCGGGCTTTTTCACTTCAGGCTCAGCCCAGCTCCTAAACCCCAATGGGAATGCTTGTGCAGACGGGAGATTGCCGGGAATCCCTGGCTATCTGGGGATTTTCAATCATTCCAAGCATTCCAGTTGGGGTTTTGACCTGACTACCTCATCCACTTCCATTCTTTTCGAACTCATATTTTCATATTTTCTGTTTTTGAGCACTTGTAACGTTCCAATCACCCCCCTTTGAACCTCTTCTCATCTTTGAAGATACCCTTTGTTATTGATTGATTTTATTTCATATGTTTGTTTTCAACTTTTTTGCCACCAAAGTCAACCCTCTATAATTGCATGACCTCTGAGTGCATAATTCCTCTAAATGCATAGGATTTTGACAAGTGTTTTGCTGCCAAAATAAGATTTGTAAATTCATATTCCTCTAAATACATGAAACAAAGCTCCACCAAACTGTTTGAATTTAGAGGGAGTTGACTGTATCCATAGTCTGTTACCCCCTCAAAAAAAGGCCATTTCCCACAGGGTCCCTGACGTGAATGGATCCTTTCTGCCTACCAGACTGCCCCCTGACCTCCTTTTTCCCGGTGGTCTGATCTTCCATACAGGCAAGCCTAAGCCCCAAGCCTGCCAGGAAAGACTGTGGGAATTCCCAATTTTCCGGGTCTTAGGGCTCAACCTGACTCTGGGTTGGAAGAAAGTAAAACCTACATCACCAATCTAAAGTTGACTTCCAATATTGTGAACCATGAAGCTCAAACTTTGATTTTCATGTCAAATTACCCAGGTATATCTGCTCTTGAGAATATTTAGTAGATGAACTTGCTTCAGATATCTACAGTCAACTCCCTCTAAATGCATACGGTTTGGCGGAGATTTTATCATGTATTTAGAGGAATATGCATTTACAAGTCTCATTTTGGCTGGGAAACCTCAATTTGGTGGCAAAAAACTTGTAAAAATTCTATGCATTTAGAGGGATTATGCACTCAGAGGTTATGCTATTGTAGAGAGTTGACTGTATAATCCAAGATAGTACAGTTAATTCTGAATCTCCCTATATGAATTTGAAGGATGAGGGTTACTTCATCTATGACATCTACAGATAAAGAATGTAATCTACTTAACACAATGTAATGATGGATTGAGAGGTTGGACAGTATCATCCAGCATGACTTCCTTTTCAGGTGTGAGCTTATTGAATTTGCATTTCAAACTCCCTGCACAATACAGATTCAAAATGAAGAGCTACACCAAAGCTTATAGTAGCGAGCATTGATATGCAATCAAAAAATGTGGACACCATATGGGAGTGAAGGAGAGAAGGGCTTGAGATAAAATCTAGATCCAACATACATGCTAAAACACTTTAGCAAGTCTGACTCAATCTCTTTGGGATCCCTTTAAAAATGACAAGTTTGGTGTAATTGATAACATTGGAAATACATTGATGAACAACAGTTTTGATCATTTAGTCTTCATCAGTGAACCCATTCCAAGCATTTGCCTCTCACATATATACACTTGACTTGAAAATTTCCAGTGCATAAATTCTTGCCTTGTGAGAGAAATACAGTCAAACCATTCTAAAAAGCACTTGAAAAGTTCAAAGGATCAGGTTT
>KZ148339.1:7644-23531 GCA_002157085.1 Melampsora occidentalis | reverse complement strand
ATAGAGAGTGGTCTCAGAGACGCGCACTTACCTTGTACAACCGTTCCTCAGACTGCAATCCATATAGATATACGTAGACCCCTTCTGGTCTCTGTCCCCTAGCGTGAGCCTACAACAGTGTCTGATCTAGGTCTGTTAATCACATATTAACTTTGACATGTTCACCATATATAATCACCAAGATATCTGTGTGTAAGCCAAATGGCCATCCCAGTATGAATACCTTCCTGGGGGCTCAGGGGAAATCTCATAGCCTGTAATCTTTTCACATTTCATATGAGTGGTATTGTACTACAGATTTCACAAGATGAGATATTTGGAAAGATTGGCTGATTGGTATGATCCCTCAGCATTCAGTCTGTGAGTGCACTTGAATTTGTGCCAGCACACCAAGGTACACTTGCTGTGAAAAAGTGCAAAAGCTATGAATTTTGTGTATATTGTCATCAGCTTCAAAGGTAGGACACAAAGGAGAGAATCAATATCCAAACTATCCAAACTATCACACAAACTTAAGGGAATCTATCCCAAAAGTCTCAAAATGCAGTGCAATACTTCATCAACTCATCTCAATGGTGGTAAGCAGAATAAGATGTGTGAGTCCTCTGGAAAAAATACTTAAGCATCAAATTTTGCAAGCCCATCCAATGCCAAACAACCTCCCAAGTCCAGAGAAGCTGTTCTGAATCTTCAATAACTCAATTTTGGTTTGGATCTCCCAGGTTTGGTGAAAATTGTTCAAAAGGCACACCTACCCCCATCTCTGGATACAATTTATTGACAATAGCGGGCAGTCGCAAAATCAAATCAAAAAAATCTCTGGAATGTCAAGCCACAGAAAATAGTGTGGCATTGAGAGTAGATACAGACTGAAGCCAGGTGGTCAGAGTTTCCAGCACTGGGCTGAATAGTATTTTCCTGAACAAAAGGCTTCACTCAATCACTGACTCCAACCAAATGATCAACTTTCATGTTCTTACCAATAATAATTTATCATATATACTGAGTTGTTTCCTGATCATATAATCTATTTGAACCTTATCTATGGGAAGAGAAAAACTATGTACCCACTGATGTTTTGATACTAGTGCTAACGTGGTTTGCTTCTGTTTTCTCCCAAAATTAAGCTTCTTCATGCACTCTCCTACATTGCTCTATCTTGATATTGTTGAATCTCCTCACAGGTCAGCCATACTGGCTAAGAGTTATGAGCTGTTATCATTCTCACATATAAATTGTTTTATAAGGATACAATCACAGTTGTAGGTAATCAAGGTGGTGTTCTGATTCACCTGGACAACTTCAGGCTATGTGTCGGGGTCATTGTAGCATAACAAGACACTTTGAGCGTAGGATACATTGCTCCATATAACCTGTCCCAAAAGATGAGACCAAATGATAGCTCTTAATCCCTTCTAATGGGTAGCTGATCATCGTGCTTAAGACTATAAAGTCTACGGCGATCCTCCCCGCTCAATACCAACAAAATTAACTCCCCTTCTGGATGAAGATCAGTGCTTAATTACATAAAACCTCTCGCCGCATCTCCAGGCTCAGTGACCACGCTGTGTAATCTCATGAATGACTACTAGGATATTTCAGTGGTCTAACCCTTTTCAATGAAATCAACAACGTCTTAGGAACCAAGTCTTTAGAAGTCGAAAAAGTTAGAGTTTTGATCCAGTGCTGTCGGTAGCCACGCATGAATCGCAATGCGTACGTTGCGGCCACCCGTTCACGTCTTTGATCATGCATTCGATGAGATAACCAAAAAACAGTACCCTCATATATATCTTCTTTTTCAAAATCTTCAAGAAATGAATCTTTTTGTTTTGGTTTTCCAGCGGGGTACGGGAATCCTTTGATAGGCAACCAATCAAATTCAGTCCCTGGAATCCTTGCCCATCTCGTCGCAATCCAGCTGTTCGCTTCAAAAAGATCTTCTTCCATGTTTGTATAGATATGATTTGATGAAACAACTTCCGAGCACATACTGATCATCTGTAGGAAATTATGCCAGAGCTTCTTCATATTTTCCTTCATGTATTCCGCGTGTAACTCATTCGTCTGATAGTCGGAAATTAATTTTAGAAATCCTTGGATTCTTGGCCAAAAGTTATCGACCAGTTCGCGAGGAGAAACTGGTTTGTGAGGGATTGTGGCCGTTGCCGTCTTCCCGGGCTCAGCCAGATTTGGTGATCCAAATCCAAACGGTTCTACAGGAAAATAGAGTGTTGGCATTGTCTGCCCGAAGGCGTTCCTCGTATTTGTTTCACGTCTCTTTTCTGAATGAGCCAAAGATGCTAATTCCATCTTTTTCGATTTTTCTATACCCCAGGCTTTTCCGTAATAGTTTTCTATGGCTGTTCTTTTTGAGTGATCTTCGTTCAAATCCAAAGGCTTCTCGGGGTAAATCTTTCTCTTGCGGGGTCTTTTGATCTTTGTGAGAGATTCAATTTCCGTCCCAAAGTCGGATCCACGAGTCTTACGGGGCTTAGAATGTGACCTTGGGCGCTTCGGACTTGAAAGAGTGGATGAGTCTGATAATATAACAATTTCGTTATCAATGGATGAAGAAACTTTTTTAGCTTGAGTGATATATCCGTCATTTCCATCAGAAATAGAGGGATCGTGCTGAGTTTTCCGCTTGGGAGATTGAGAATTGGCTTGAAAAATTGGAGTTGTGCGCTCGCCCTGTCCACCTCTTGGAATAATTCCCTGTGCATCCCGAAAGGTTGACTTCGTGTTCTGAAAGGTCGTACTTGGCTTTTCCTGGTTAATATTCTGCTCATCTAGACCACACAAAAGAACATCAATTTTAGCTTTTCTCGACATAAGAGCAGGACGAAATCTGAAACCTATATCCGGCCAACTGTTAGAACTCTCAAAAGAAAGAAAGTGATACCTGATTCACCTTGCCCCAATTCGACTTCATTGTTTTTCCATTGATAAATTCTTGTACCTGGTGAGTCATCCGATCTCGCATTCCCACTCGCTGATTCAACGCTTGCCCGTCCTTCACTGTCAAGGAGGCCATGTGAGGTTTCTTTTGGCGAGCCATCACCCTGTTCAGGAATAGGTACAAGGAGCATTGTACTTTCCTTGTGTGGATTCATCGACGTCCCTTCTAATCTTGATAGGTATTCCACGTGGTGTGTCTCATAAGAGCCAGGTCGAAGGGCAAATCCTTTTCCCCTGTTTCTATTTTCAAGATCTAAGGATACTTCCTGCGCAGAACTGATTTTGTATGGCGATGAGTGCTGATTAGGTGTGTTGAATATCCCTGTAGGATCTCGGGAGCCACTATTCATCGAGTGACAATTAGTAAGATAAGACATGTCTATTCAATTTTGTTCAAAGACACTTACAATTTTGAAGACCATTCGGACCATTGTTTTTTCTCTGAATCAGATAACGTGGGATTGGTTAAGTGATTAAGGTCATGGTCGACATGATTGGAAGATACTCCAAGAGCTTCAAGTGTTTCAAGAGAGTTTCTTTGGTTTGAGACGGGTGAAGTGATTGGAAAGGCATGCGGCGTTGGAAAGACAAGAGGTAGGAATGATGCATCACGCGATTTGAATGGTTGTTTGTGTTGAAAGACCCGAGAGTCCATAAAGGACTCGAAGTTTTGATTTTCCCCGAGGTTATGAGCTGGGTAACTTTCTGGAGCGAACGCAACATGATGCTCAGTTGAGAAGCGGTACATTGAATTCCTTAATAACGCAGAGTAATCATACCCCCAGAAGCTGGTATTCGAGCCAAGCTAGGTAATTTTTCGGATGGTTTGTCTTGGACAGATTGGTGATGGAGATCGTGTGCATACTCTGGAGACTCTTTTTCAAAAATATCTGAGATTCTCGGCGGATGTTCGGCGACACTTGGACCTTTTACTGCTTTCCACTCGCGATCCGGCTTCTGGGCTCTCACCTCTGGACTAATTAAAGGTAGTTTCCCGAGGAACTTGAGCCGGCCTGGCGAGTCTTCAACATTTCCTGGTGGCTGGTTTACAATATGGGTTACTTGGGGGTGGTTACTTGTGCTCGCGAGTTGGTCTTGGTCCCATGAGTATCCTCCGACGATATCCGTATGGGTATTCGTTAAGGGAGTATTTGGAAGATGCGCGTCAAGCCAATGAGTTGGTAACTCTGAACCCGGACGGGATAAGTGGGACCGGATCTCTTCTCCTACTTCCTGAAGATGAGGTTCCTGACTCTCCGCTCCGCTCCAGATATCGACCGCTAGTCCATCGCGCGCGTGGTAGACACCCGAATTACTTCCCCCAGGATAGTGAAGACTCGGATGAGACTTTGCAGCGGTGAATTTAAATAGAGAGAACAATCAAGGCTTGTTTTTTTATCTTGATCGCCGCGAAAACACATTCGAATTGTTCACTGACACTCTTGGCGTATGCACCTGTGTAAAATGTGTCGATCGGCATTATGTGAGCAGTAGACCAAGTGGGAATGTTAACATCGGATGCAGTCGACGGTCCTGGCACCTCGAAAAGTATGTTGGATGTATATTCTTTCTCGACTAAAGAGAGTTCCTGCTGATGAAATGCGGGATCAAAAGGTTCCGCGAAGTAAGACGCATAGCTTTCCATGGTTGGAGCATGGTGACCTATGGTGTTGGATAAATCCCGAACACCCATAGCTGTCAGTAATATAGCCCAATTGAACATGAAAGCCATCGTCTGGCATGACTGCTTGTTGAACAGATCCATGGTGGGCTCGCCTGATTTTTGATTTGAGGTACTTGTTGCTCGTGCCGGTCTTAAACCCTCGTGAATGGAAGGGGTCGGTAGCCCGATTGCGACCCATATCACAATTTGA
The DNA here is from genome assembly GCA_002157085.1 of Melampsora occidentalis. Lineage (NCBI taxonomy): Eukaryota > Fungi > Basidiomycota > Pucciniomycetes > Pucciniales > Melampsoraceae > Melampsora > Melampsora occidentalis. Next base: position 18,696 of record KZ148339.1, on the reverse strand, counting down.
GATCCATTGTATCATTTCAAGTACTGCAAGATATGCATGATGGCCGAGTAGTCCCGGACACCAACAGCGCTTTACGCTATCTCGTCATGGGCTGGCTTGGACAGTCAAGCAGGAAGAACTATGAAGCTTGTGTCCGGAGAATCCCTCAATCCGAAATGCAGGTGTTTCTTACAAAACGCTTCACCAACAAAATACAACAAGCAAAGGCAAGAACTAAAACGTGTTATAGGATAGACCATGGTTAAAGAAGCTCAGAAAACCCTGGACCATTTTGCTGCCGCCGTCGTTAAAGCACTCTTCCTTTGTGCACTACGGGTTTGGCTTGACAGATCATTCACGTCAGCACGCCCCTTTTGCAAGTTTGTCGAACCCCGGACCCTGCAAGATCAGATCCCACTATTGGCACCTCTCAACCCCAAAAATAAATCAATTCGAGATAGTTGAACTCTGAAGTGGATGGGATGATGTACAAAATGTAAGATTGTGTCTAATCTCATGAGCCCCATAGTTCGCACCGTCAGTTTGAAGTTTACACACAGCTGCAAAGCGAGCTTCTTGAGACTTGTGTCAGTGAAAGTGTGTATCCACTTGACGGTGCAAACTTGACTAAGTCCCAATCGTTTTGAGCTGTAAATATGTACCCAGCTCAAGTGGGACTCAGTGAAGTTCGTTGGCGGTGACCCAAGCCCCTAGATTTGTGGGTCGCTGATTCAAACTAGGTATGTATCATTTGAATCATTTGGATGCGAATGCCAGAACACATATTGTACCGATCAGTATTCTTCACGTGACGCTTTCTTCAAGTTAGAGCTCTCACTACTGATGACTTTGCATTGCAGCAGTTACTCATTTTCATTATCATGAGCCTGAATCTCAAAACTTTTGAGACTTGTAAAATAAGACACATTTGAATTGCTAAACAAAAAAAAGGTAGAAAACAAATCTAAGAAACAAAGACGATGCCAAAGATCCTCTCATCAAATTCACACAATTCTCTAAAAAAACAATCACCATGATCACCACTCTTAGGTTGTATGCTGAGAAGAGAGCACAGAGGAGCGTGTCATATTATGAAGACTTGGTGCGTTTTTTTATATTTTTTTCATCCATCTAAGCAGCCCAGTGACCCCCATTGGGGACTGTTACATGAATGCCACATCCAACTTCCTGTCCACTTCCCTCCCCTCTCCTCTGTCACCTCATATAGAAACAACTTTGAAAAAGATAGAGCCATAGACCCAAATATTTCCTCCTCAAAGTTCGTCGTGCGATCCAAGTGGGTCGTCGGAACCACCACCAGAGGCGTAAAGTTTACTTGTGATGGGTGAGACGACGGCTTGTAGGGCTTCTCGCTGTTCATCAAAGTCTTCAGCGGTGGCAGTTGNGAGCCACTCTTGGGCTTTCTTGATTTCGGAATTGATGGTCTTCTTGTCATCATCTTCCAACTTGCCACCAAGACCTTCTTTGTCAGCGACTTGGTTTTTGAGGGTGTAGATGAAGTCTGGATAGGGATACATGTCAACATCAGGTCCTCGGCCATTCAAATGGGCAACACTTACTTTCAAAGGCGTTTCGAGACTCAATCTTCTTCTTGAGTGCGTCATCCTGGTCAGCAAAGTCAGCGGCCTCCCTGACCATTCGGTCGATTTCGTCTTGACTGAGACGACCCTTGTCGTTGGTCTGGTACAGATTGAAAGATAGCGATCAACTCGGAGTTCAGGTATACATAAATTGGTGAGCAGACAAGACTTACGATAGTAATGGATTCAACTCGACCACTGCCCTTGTCAGCAGCTGAAACTTTCATGATACCTACAACAGAGCCCATGAATCAGCCGAAGCTTTTATGAAAACAGACAGGCAAAACTTACCATTGGCGTCAACTTCAAAGGTGACCTCAATCTGAGGTACACCCTTGGGTGCAGGTGGGATGCCAGTGAGATCGAATTTTCCTAAGTTGTGGTTGTCCTTGGTCATGGCACGTTCACCTTCAAAGACCTGGATTGAGACAGTGGTTTGTTGATCGGCGGCTGTTGATTGACAGATTGTAAGCTTTCAAGATCAGATCACTGATTGATCAAGGGACTCACCGGTAGAGAAGATCTGTTGCTTCTTGGTTGGTACGACAGTGTTTCGGTCAATGATTTTGGTCATGACACCACCGGTTGTCTCAATACCCAATGTCAAGGGGCAAACATCAATCAAGACCAAATCTTCATTTCCTTCTTCACCAGCCAAGATTCCACCTTGAACAGCGGCACCAAATGCAACAGCCTCATCGGGGTTGATTCCCTTGGAGGGTTCTTTACCGTTGAAGTACTCTTTGAGAAGTTCTTGAACTTTAGGGATACGGGTAGAACCTCCGACCAAGACGACATCATCGATGGCCTGCATTAATGGAACGAATGTAAGTCGCAGTCACAAGCTTTATGAGCGTATTGGCTACTTACATCCTTCTTAACGTTGGCATCCTTCATGACTTGTTCAACGGGCTTCATGGTCTTTCGGAAAAGATCGATGTTGAGCTGCACAGAGGACGCAAAGGAGTCAGCTAAAATTGAAGAAGATCAAGACCAAACTTTCGAAACTTACCTCCTCGAACTTGGCCCGGGTAAGAGTTTCAGATAAATCTTTACCGTTGAAAAAGCTTTCAATCTCGATCCTGGCGGATTGCTGGCTCGAGAGGGTTCGCTTGATCTTTTCAACATCACGTTTGAGTTTACCCATGGTTCGGAGGTTAGTAGTGATATCTTCACCATCGTGCTTTCTCTTCCATAGCTTGATGAAGTATTCAATCAGTCGGTTATCGAAATCTTCACCACCCAAGTGGGTATCACCAGCTGTAGCCAACACCTCGAACACACCCTCATCGATCGAAAGGAGTGAAACATCGAAGGTACCACCACCAAGATCATAGACAATGATTTGACGTTCACCCTTGGTCTTATCAAGACCATAGGCAATAGCGGCGGCGGTGGGCTCGTTGACGATACGAAGAACGTTCAAACCAGCGATCGTACCAGCATCCTTAGTAGCCTGACGTTGAGCGTCATTGAAGCTGTGCAATAGATCATAGAATGATGGAATTAGCAGTCTGCACCCAAATGATTGTTGTGAAGAGAACTTACTAAGCCGGGACGGTAACAACCGCGTTGGTAACCTTGCGGCCCAAGTAGGCCTCTGCGGTTTCTTTCATCTTTCCTAATACCATGGCTGAGATTTCCTCAGGAGTAAATGTCCGTTTCTCACCCTTGACCTCGACCTGAATTGCTGGTTTGTCTCCTTTCTTGACAACCTTGAAGGGATAGAGTTTGATATCACGTTTGACATCGGGGTCATCAAATTTACGTCCGATCAACCGTTTGGCGTCGAAAATTGTGCTGGAGAGAAACAAAAAAATGCCTTGTGAGTGACCTAAGCAAGATGTGAAAGCTGAAAAGACGAGCTACATACTTTGTAGGGTTGGATGGAGCCTGGTTCTTGGCTGCGTCTCCGATCAATCGATCACCTTCAGCGGTGAATGCCACATATGAGGGTGTGATACGGTTTCCCTGTGAAATAACCAATCACATAAGTTACATTGCCCGATTCACGATGAAGGTCTACTTGGTACAAAAGAGAAAATGTAGGTATTGAGTTACAAACCTGGTCATTTGTCAAAATTTCTACTCGTCCACGTTCCTGGACACCGACACAAGAGTATGTAGTTCCAAGATCGATACCGATCACACTGCCCAACTACATAAAAGGATTCAAAAGTCAGTTTGAAGGTAAGATCGGATGCGCAAAAACACGAAATTCTACTCACTGCAGCCGTAGAGTTGGACTGGGCGTTGGAAGTACCAGAGCATGCCAACATGGCAGCGACGGCAAGAACACTTGCCCAAAGCGGCCTAGCCGCTGAAGTGCGGGATCCCCAACGGGGGATTATGTGAGACATATTCAAAGAATAGTCAACCGTTCACTAGGGGTTACTTGAGTATTTAGACTAGAGAAGAGGAAGATGGGGGAGAGAGAGAGAAAAACCATGATCGATCAGAATGTGAAGGTAGTTCAAGTAAGATGGAAAGCAATAGGATGAAAGACAAACCAAAATAAATGAAATAGAAGTATATAGTAAAGCTCGTGTCTATATGTTACTGGATGGCAATGAACCAACCTATTGAAGTGTTGTTGAGATGATAAAAGGTTTGAGTGGTGATTAACTGGAATGGGGTTGGGTTGGGAGGTCAAGGAAGAAATCCTGAATTTATTTTGAAAACCAATTCACTGAATTTCAACTGTGACACCACAACTTACGACGTGGAGCCTACTATATACTGCGCTCCGCAGCACCTTCTCGTCATAACTCAACCTTACACGTCAACACCACTGCTCCTGTAAATATGTACTATCTTTCCAGAAGATTCAGCGCTGAGGATCCGTGACATCGACTTGCTGGGACTTTCCATTCAAGTTTTCCTTGCCAGTTTCGAATGAAGTCGACGTGTAAACTTGTTTACAGGATTCTTGAGTCTCCGGAGTCTGCTTAAACTTCAAGCTCCACAGATCTTGAGAGCTTCGACGAGATGCTCGCTGGAGTTTCAGGAGGATTGCGATAAACTTTCAGCTTAAGATCACAAAATCAAAGTAGTCAAGACTCAAGACGCGGCAGTTCGGAAGTCTGACACCGAGATGCGCATCACTCCCAAATAATCCTACATACAAGTCATCTCGAGGCGCTCTCCGTGTGAGCAAGAGCTGTGGTGAAGACCGTGTTTCGCAACAACACATCCCTCAATCCTCACCCTCAGCTTCGATGTATCCATATCTTCATACGCCGAAAGCTTGCCGCTTGGTAAAACTCATGTCCATAGCTCCAACACACGTCATAGTTTTTGCAGTCAAGCTATTGCAAGTTGCAAGCTCCTCCGAGAGCGCATCTTCCTTTGAAGCCTGATCCTTTCATCGCATCCAGTGGACCATTAGTGATGCGTCGTAACCGGACCAGACGTCTGAGACTGAATCAAGTCCAGTTTTTGAATACCTTTAATGATGTTTGATGAATAGATGTTCATCAGCCTTGCTATGTTTGTTGTGCTTAGCATTTGATGAACACGTAATTGAGAGATAGAGTCGGCAATCACGCAGTGTCAAATAATGGCCTTCAAGGTTTGAAGCTGGCAGAGCGCTCATTTGTTTGTGTGATCTGAGTTGAGGCCGTCGGCCATTTGCCTAGGGATTCAATACCTCAAACTTGCTGACCATTTTTTGTTTGCGCTTCACTTTTTATCCTTCCCAAAATGATGAGGGGGAGTGCTCTGAGTCTCAACACTCATGACCCTTCTTTCATCTCGGAAGCTGGTGATGGTAGGGCCCTTGACAAGACTTGCAGGTAATTACAACAGCAACTAGCTTCAAGATTTATCGGAAAAGAGCTAAATACAACATTTTCACATTTACTAGACAGCACGCGGGTATACCCGCAAAAGCTCAATGGACCTGTCACCTGGGCACCAAGGGAACCCGTCCATTATTGTTGATCATACTTTCCCTGAAATGAAATTCACTTCACTTCCCGATTTTTCGTGTCTAGCCTCTTGCCGCGCACGCGTGGAGGATAAAGGCAGGTGAGAGTCGAGCTTGAAGGTGTGAGTATCTACATTTGTCTTTAGAGGGTTCTTATAAGATCCAAAGGTTTTGAGTAAGCCACACTACGTTTTGATGATTGTGACATTCAATTTCTAGGCCGTAGATAAGTCAAATATGTATGTATATGATGCGTTAAAGACAAGTTTGATATTTTTGAGATTGATTGTTTTCATGTGAGGATGGAGGATGGCGAGTAACCCTCAGGTGGATTTATTGGGTAAAAGGAACTTCCTAAAGAAACATTGATAATCAAACGATTAAAATCGGATCCCACTATTTGGTGCCGCCCAAGAAATGCCCAAATGAGCTACTGCGATTTCTTCACACCAGGGAGGACAACTCCTCCATGAGATGGTGTAGTTCATTGGGCGTTAAACTGTATGCTTTGTGGCAGATATAGTTGAACAGTAGGCTGGTTGTTCAGTTGGTGTTCTTCTTCCTCTTCGTGCAACCTACTTCTCACATGGCGAGGATGAGTGAATCTCATTGCTTTCTTTTAATTTCTTTTGTTTTTGTATGTCGTCAACGCTATTCGTCTGGGACATCTGGGAATCGAAGTTTGATAACGCATAATAAGCTTTATAATATTACAATTTCACCATGTTGAAGTCTACATAAATGATAGGTAAAGTCGCCTAGATCGAAATCTAGTTAGTCAAAAGAAGTATGTATACATCAAGAAATGACCGGTCAAAAGATGACGGCAAAGCTGACTTGTGGGTAACAAGGCGATAAATGGATTTTTCAACTTTCCTACATGAATTTCGGAAGGTATTGAACTAATGTTGATGGGCAAGGCATTAGGAAAGATGTCAAAACTTCATAATCCTCATTCGACTATGATACCATTGCCAAGGCATAAATCTCTGGACAGTCTCGTCAATAGTAACACTCGGTATTAGAAACCTCCAATTGATGAATGTCGTCAGACAATATCAATCTTGCTTTCTCCACTCATGAATGATGAATTCTTATTTTCCTTGAAGATCAGTTATAGTATCCTACCCTCGGTTCATCCTTTTTTCCTCAGAAGGATAAGAACCTTCTACCAATCCGTATTGTCAAGTGAAAAGAATTTTGTTTGTTGTACTTTTTTTGTAGTGTTTTCTTTTCGTATACATATCTTTCCATCTATTTATTCATCTATCTGTTCTCCTCCTTGCACCGGGTGTGCTTAAATAATTCCTTGGGAGTTTATATCCTCCAGACCGTCTAACATCCAATCGTCAAGTGACTCAAATTCAAGATCACTGAGACTAGCAAAACACTTATCCTCTTCATCTAGCTCCTAATCTTCAAGACGACTCATTATGTCACTCCATTTCTCTTTCCTTATACCCTTTCTAATCGCTTCAATAATACTAGACACAAGAGCGCAGAATCGTCCACCAAACCAGATGACCCCAACGCTACAAAGACCTCAATTCGGAAACAATCCTCAATCACAACCAGCATCTTCACCACAAATGACTGGAGCTCCAACAAACATGAATCCGGGTTTAGATGCAGTCAACTCTATGACAGATGCTGATGGGACTCTTAGAGCTAATGTACAACCTCCTAGTCGTGAAGAACAACAAATGGATGAAGTGGTCAATCAATTCAAAGTTGCATCTTCTAATCAATTATCAAATCAACAAATCTTCTTACAAGAAAGCTTTGTAAGATATATTTCCATTTCTTTCTGGATGAGAACATCAGAATACACAAAAACTGATATCGGTTTATTTTTAGTATGAAAGTTTAACTCCTGATCAAAAGATGATCTTTGATAATAAACTCAAATCTATAACTTTAACACCAGCTCAAAGAGCAAAAGAAAGAGACTTTATGGTATGTGCTTGCTCATCTTGAAATCCATTAACTGAACGTTCAAAAAACTGTTTTGATTTTCTTTTAGTCAAGTTTTGTAACACCAAAAGTAAAAGTAGCAAACCAAGCAGGATTCGACGCCATCAAACGAGATCTTTTACCCGAAGTACAAAGAGATTTTGATCCAGCAGAAGGAATGAAAAACATGGGTCTCACAGCTGTAAGATCATTCCATCACTCATCTTTCAAATCAAATCTTCCATTCAATTCCCACTTTCCTTTTTCCAGGACCAACAACGTAGGTTTAGGGATGGTGTTCAAAGGTATTTAGCAAAGCCGAGTGCCAGACTAGAAGCAGAACAAGCTACAATGCCTTCAAATGCTCAACGTAGATTACAAAACAATAGTTCATCAACTTCGATTCCTCTATCCACTTTGTTGATCTCTTTTTTGAGTTATTTTCTCATCATCATCTTATCCTAAGAACAAACAACCCCGATTGAATTTTTTTTTTGCTTCATTCAAATTTCGTTTTTTCTTTAATTTAATTTACACAAAACTTTATTCTTTTCTATCTATGAAGCAAAAAAAATTAAATTATTGGGTTGAGTAAGATAAAATCTTGAACCTTTGAACATTTGCATTGTCATTTGGAATTGATTTTCACCACACTTTCGAAAAACAAAAAGTACATCTCAAACTCGATACATACAATTTGATTTTCTCAATTCGAGATCAAATCAAAAGAAACGGAAGAGATGACCCAACCCAAAGACCTAGTGCTCAGAACCCATCACAGAGCATTGGTCACAAATCCGTTTAATTATTCCGTGTGAAGTTTCAAAATCAATCGAAATGTTTACGACCTTGATTAATCTTACTCTTTCTTCAAGTTTTTTTTTATGTATCAAGACTTTAAAACATTGAAAACCAAACTAGGAGTCAAAGTAGGAACAGTTTACTTATGCCATACCTAATCATTTGCTCTTCACCTCTGTGAAGTACGAAGCTCATAATATTTCCATTTGAATGGTTTTCATCCCATACACAAATCCAGTAAGTACATAGATCACAATGCACATCCTCTGTTTGCTTCTCTACGACAACACCTACGTTCTTGGTGATTTTTTGTACTCTGAATTTGAACTGTTGAGAATTCTTCTGTAGAACCAACTGAGCCTAGATGAAGAGTTCACTTTCTGACTGTTGAACCTCGAATCCTATATGAATTTCAAAAGTGAGAAGTGCATTGATGATTAGTAGTATTGAGTGACATCTGAAGAATGTATGTGAAAGGTCTGTACATACCCAATTCCCAAATCCAACGTCATCGATCAAGATTCAAGTCATTCGAGACTCAGACTCAGACTCTTCAACAGAACTCACTTCACAAGCACCTTTCATTCAAATCATCATCATCATCATCATCATCATCATCATGTCAAGATTAACTCCACTGGTGATCGATAATGGAACTGGTTATTCTAAAATGGGGTAAACAAACACTCAATCCCCAAGCTCTGAACCCCTTGCAAACAAAACCAACCCAAACTAATCCGACTTTGATTCCTTCCTTCCTTCCCACAACAGTTTTGCCGGAAACTCGGATCCATCCTTCGTTTTCCCCACAGCAATAGCCACAAGAGTAGGCACCAATACCGGAGGAAACTCTTCAGCCCCAAGTGTGGCTGGAAGACCTACGATACCCAACAAACCCGGCACATTATCTTCTTCATCTAATCTAGCCACCAAACGTGGTATAGATGATTTAGATTTCTTTATTGGTGATGAAGCTATCTCGAATTCCAAAACCTATAACCTAAATTATCCAATTCGTCATGGGATGATTGAAGATTGGGATTTAATGGAAAGGTATTGGCAACAAACGATTTTTAAATACTTACGAGCTGAACCTGAAGATCATTATGTTTTATTAGTCAGTGATCATCTTTCTATCTTCATTCTATAATCTGATTCTCTGTTTGATTGGAATTTTAATCTCTAATCTAATCTAACAATTCTCTTCTTTCTGATGTCTTATTTTTAGACTGAACCACCTTTAAACCCACCTGAGAATCGAGAACAAACAGCTGAAATCATGTTTGAAGGTTTAAACATTCAGGGTGTGTTCTATGTGTGTCTTTTACTCACAAACGGATCATCTACAAGAATCCAAACCTCATCCAAATCATCCAAATCATCTCAATTGGTTTTCTTTCTCTTCCCAATCCAAGGATTGTACATTGCTGTTCAAGCAGTCTTAGCTTTGGCCGCAAGTTGGTCTAGTAACAAAGTCACCGATCGTACATTAACCGGCACCGTCATAGATTCAGGTGACGGAGTCACCCATGTAATCCCTGTAGTAAGCACCCTTCTTCCACCCTAGTCAACTCAACCAATCATCTGACCCACTAACCTTCAATCTTTTTCGAATCAACTCACCAGGCAGAAGGCTACGTGATCGGTTCATCCATCAAACATATCCCAATAGCCGGTCGAGACATCACTTATTTCGTTCAACAATTACTTCGAGATCGAAACGAATCCTCTAACATTCCGGCCGATGAATCCCTCAGAATTGCGGAAAAGATTAAAGAAGATTATGGTTATGTTTGTGGTGATATGGTGAAGGAGTTTCGAAAATATGATGCCGATCCTGAGAAATATATTATTAAACATGAAGGTTTAGATTCGAGAACTAACAAAGTCAGTCTATCAATCCAACCCCCAAAAACCAAATCTCGAAGATGAGATTCTTATCCTTTGTTTTTGTTTTTTTTCCCACCCCCCATAAAAATTTATAAAGCCTTATACTATCGATGTAGGATACGAACGTTTCTTAGCTGCAGAAGTTTTCTTTAATCCCGAAATCTATAGTTCAGATTTCTTGACCCCCTTACCCGAAGTAGTAGACAACGTGATCCAAACAAGTCCAATTGATGTTCGTAGAGGATTATATAAAGTTGAGTTCAAACTCTCTCTCTCTCTCTGTCTTAAAATAACTCAGTTTAAAGTGACCTAAAGTTTAAAACACAGAAAGGATACTGATCTTTTTTCTCGATGGTGATGGTTTGGGTAGAATATCGTGTTATCAGGTGGTTCAACCATGTATGATCATTTCGGTCGAAGATTACAACGCGATTTGAAATCCATCGTAGATGATCGTCTATACGAATCAGAATTAGCGTCTGGCAATTTAATCAAAGTCAGCCCTTACCTTCCATTCTTCCATCCATCCATCCATCCATTCCATTCACCAAACTCACACATTGGATTTCATTCTGGGGTTTTAGTCATCTGGAATAGATGTGAATGTGATCACTCATAAACGTCAGAGATATGCCGTATGGTTCGGAGGAAGTTTAATGGCTTCAACTGTACGTGATTCGATCTTACTTAACTTTGATCCTAGAGAACTTATCATCAAAGATCACTGATTTGATTTGGGATTGAATTTCTGGTGGATTTCTTTTACATATACATCTACAATATATAGCCTGAATTTTATTCTCATTGTCATTCAAAAGCTGATTATATGGAATACGGACCTTCGATTTGTAGAAGATATCAAATCTTTGGTTCTGCAATGTAGAGTTTTTCTTTTTTTTT
>MWRL01027823.1:0-11146 GCA_002157085.1 Melampsora occidentalis | reverse complement strand
AGCGGATCCTCCATCTTTGCTCATCCACTTGTGGAAGAGCATGATGACTACGCCGAATGTCCTGGTGGTGTAGGAGTGCACCAGGATAATTTTTTCTTTCCCTTAACATTTGGATCTGGTTCATCATGTATCATTATTGACTGCTTCACATACCCTCCTTTCTCCTCTCTTAGCGGATCCTCCATCTTTGCTCATCCACTTGTGGATGCGCATGATGACTACGCCGAATATCCTGGTGGTGTAGGAGTGCACCAGGATAATACAATTTCCCTCCCCATCTCAATTTGACCGTACCATCAATCTTTTTGTTGTTTTTTGTTGCGTAGTTTTGTAATGGCATCCTTGCTACTTTTGTTTTAACACCGTCTCATAGATGCTCTACTTCCATTATACTGTACCTCCATTTAGACCCTGATGAGCAAGAGACAAGGAAATGAGATTTGCACAGCTCTGCTCACAAACGTATGGCAAGATTCAAGACGTTATTCATTTCATTGAACTTGTATCAAATTTCAAGCTGAAACTGACTTCAACTTGGAGTACATCTATCTACTGGCACTTTTTTGAGTCGATGATTTCATTTGAGCCCGTCCATACACCACAATGACCAAGACAGACATTAGTTCTTAGTGAATTTAGTTGGTTTGAAGAGGTGTGCTGCGTGACTACGTTTTGTTCCGAAGTAATGTGACTTGACAAAGTAACGTGGTTTCATTCCTGGCATTACCTTTTTCGATTGTACACTTGAGCATTGTCCTGATACTACTTTGCCATCCAATATGATGTGCGTTGCTGAAGAGGCACACACGTCACGTATCACAAAAGCCAACAGGTGACTATCCTTAATTCAGTCAACATTTCTATCTGTGAGTTCACCACTTTCGCAATCTGTGGTGCTGAGGATGCATCACTCTCATTGGATCATGTCCAACATAAATTCGTCGTGTTTCGAGTCGAGTTGTAACCCCTTTAGTTTCACCAAGCACATCCTATCTACTCAATCATCTCAACCCCAGACCAATCATCCGGATTTTACAAGATATTCATCATCACTCGCTTGTTCATATAATAGTTTATCTACCCTGCTACTCAAACGTACCAAGCGTAGTCCGGCAGTCGTCATGAACACCGATTTGGAGCCATTTGAATCCGATCCCTCTCAAGTCTTAGAATCCCCTCCATCCTCCATTACTTCCATTGGTCTCAGTCTCAAAGAATTGACTGATGTCATAGCTGAAGCTCCTTCCAACTCATTGTCCCTCACCGCAGTCTCTATCTCTTTTCAGTTGGAAAGAAAAAGGGAAAATGATCAACCTCAAAGAACCCGACGAAGACGACAGGGTGTTTAACCTGGCGCTTCTCTTGCCGATGCTAAAGCTTCCCATTAACTGTCAGTCTATCATCTCTCATTGTATCGATTTCCTCTTGCTGTCCTCTCACAGTATTCAACTTGTTCTCTCCTTTTTGTAAGGTCTAATTGAGGAATTCCTCTCGTATCTTATTCATTTCGTACGCATTGTTTTCTTCTACCTTAAGATGGAACGATGATAATGGAACGATTACAGCTACTGAGTAGATGTCATCTCGTGCTTCTAATCTCAAAACGTTTGTAATCTATTTCTTGTTTGGATACCAAATTCTTCGCGAGAAATAAGAATTGCAACATACAAAGCATTCCTGGACCTGATAATATTATATGAACCTCAATACTCCATTCTGCTTTTAATTCACTCTACGTCTTGATCATCTCATAAGAATGATAATGAGCTGTTTTTTGAATCAGGATCTATCCCCTTGGGCCTTAATTCACATCTACAATCAATCCCCCTATCACTTGATTTTCAAAAGTAAGCTATGCAGGATATGTTTTTTTATCACAGCCTTACCTTAGTGATCCTCCCTTTCACATAAGCCCCTGATCTGTTCGAGTTTGGTATGTACATAGGCCTCACTAAATTTTCACATCAAGAATTTCTCCCAGAAAATTAGGAAGGGAAGTCCACGGAGACCGAGTGAGAAAATGTCAGGACTAGCTTACTAGCTTGGTAAAACAAGGGATCCAGCCACGTAACTCGTAAACAAAAAATGTGACATTTTTCTGAGCAAGAAAAGTTCTCGCCGTATCTGGCCTCTTCGTGTAGTGTCAATGACTGGAGAGAAAGCACGTCTGAGCGTTCGAAGAGTGAACTTGAGGTTGTGAAAGTTGTGAATCTTTCTGAGACTGTGATGATGAGAATGGGAATGTCATTGTGCCAGTGGTAGTCTGTGAGATCCGTACGGATGAGATTCCGAGAGATTGGCGGTATCGGATCTGATGGTCGATCGAGTATCTGTAACATCTGAAGGGCAATCTGATCGAAAACCAATCCATCCACTTCAACTTCCTCAAGTTTCCTATCGCATTCTCATCCAAACCTCAATCAACAACCAAAAACCATGGTCAGTTCCTTACTAGCTCTTCTAATACTTCATCACATCAAAATGATCGAATGCTCATCCTGATATGTCTCACGAAAAAATCGTTCTGTTGTTTCGTCTTTTTAGGCGCCACCATCGCAAAACGCTAGTGGTTCAGCTAGTAGTAGTAAACGAATGTCATATATGCACCTTGCTTGGTCTCTTGGTCATATCCTCGTTCTCCTTTCCACTATCTGGACTTTTCTCGGTGCACTCTTCTTCAAATCTCGATCTACGTCTTACTACATTGCCTGCTCCGGTTTGTGATTTCTTGACTTACACGAATCAATCCTATTTTTCGTCTTTACTGACATTTCGTATTCATAGGTGCCATACTCTCATGGTCAATCGTTGTTTACAAGTCTTTGGGTATTCCTTCTTTCTCTAGGGCATATTTTCAACGCGCAGCTATGGATGAAAATGTACAGTATCTGGCTGTAGCTTTATATTGGTTTTTTTCAAAACCTATCTATGGTTGAGTATTAGTTTGATCATCAACGTCCAATCATTCGAGCACATATTGACTTCCGAGACATTTTGCTTTCATCAATTTCAATCTGAAATCAGTAACCCTTTTGCCGTTTGCGATCTTCAGTACTTTCCACAGTTGAGATACCTTTTAATCTTCAATGCATTCGCTAATTTGATAGATTAGCTGACATCTGATCGATCTTCACGTTTTTGAATTTGTTCAATAGGTTTGACTTTTGTAAGGACTTCACTGTTACCCAAGATTCCATCTCCCAAAAAGGACGCAACTGGTGCATCAACATCATCAGGAACTGGATCTGAAGGTCCCCAACAAGTTGCAATCGCTGTTAGTCGATCTATCCAGAATTGGGTCAAACAGAATTACGAATCCGCTGTATGTCTCAAAATTTGATCATATTTGTGCTGATCTCTCACACTCCTTAGTTTGATCTGCAGATTACTAAAACACTGATTGTTTACCGCTCCTCAAATCCCATTCAATTTGTACTCTTGAGTAGATGTATTTGGTAGCTATGATTGAGGTAGTAGTGATTCAAGGACGTGTCACTCTAGGCGCCATCTTATTCCAGAACAGGTCAGGCATCTTCACTTTCTTGATTCATGTTGACCTTGACGTTTCACTCTCGACTAACGCATACGGTCTTTTCAGCTTCCTTCATCCTCTATTCTTCGCCCACTTCCTGCGGTTACGATTTTATCTCTCTCCTCAAACTCGAGCAGCTCTCTCAGCTGTGAATACCACCATTGACCATTACCTAAATCATCCCAGCTGTCCAACTGCTGCTAAAACAGGTGTCAATGTAGTCAGAAACTTGGTGGGTGCCAAAGATCTTTGTGAAAAAACTTTTCTTATATTTACCATGTGTTTTGTCAATGACAGATAATCCAATACGCCGACTCGGTAATCTCTGTACCGGCTCAACCAGCTGGTTCAACCGCTACGCCAAGTAAGCTTGGTAGACCTCCAGCAACCCCCAGCTCAGCAAGATAAAAATAACAATATACACGCAATCATAAAGCTTGTTTTGTGATGGCTGAGGAATTCTAATGTTGTGAGAGACAAAGAGAGATAGCTAGCTAGCTATATTGTGTTACATAGTCTATGCACCACTTTCGAAATCCTATCATCATCATCATCACCTTCACGCAAACACAAGAATGTTATGTTTCTCAGACTTTTGGGCTATGGTTCTCTTTGGCTTGAAACATCACTATGGGGCTTATAACAAAATTAAAATAGATCCATTGATGGGACTGCATGTTACCCAAGTTTTTTTGACTGAGCCCTGATGATTTATACAAGATTTGTCGGTTTTAAGATAATTTTTGGTGATATGGTGTGACCTTGAGAGTTACTTTGAGGGATTAGGCTGTATAATCTTTTGGGCGGCAAGGTGAGAAGAATTGGTTTATGTGAAGGTGATTCAGGTCAAGTTTGATTTGATTTAGTTCAGATCTGTTGAGTCAAACTTGATGTTTGGAATTGAAAATTGATAGTGTTGAGATTGAGGTACTTGACACTTGGTAAGTGGAGTCTGAGAAAAGTGGAGCAAGAATACAATGATCTTGATAAAAATGCCAATCAAATGTGGTGGTGAAAATGCATGGGCATCTGTGTGCTGGACATTTGCTAGAGTGTGTTGGCAGGTGCTAGGTATGTACCAATTTTTGATCAATGTTATTTTTCTGTATGAACATCATCAATTACTGGCCATGAATATGGCCTTGCACAACCTTAAACTCAGGTCAACTGATTTGCACAATCTCAGGAGCCTGGGGCGGTCTGGGTTCTCACAACTCTGCACAGCCACCTGATGACAATCACCATAGTACAAAAGATTGCATGCAGGGTTAAATATGGTTTTGTATTCCACCAAGACTTGCACCCACCACTTGAATCACCAGACTTGTGCCAAAGAATGTGGCAATAATGGAATGGGTACTTTGTCATTACCAACCAGTTCAGAAGTACAAATTATTATACAGTGTTCAAATAGTTTCATTCCATTGGATAAATGGAACTATCACTCAATTCAATAAAAAAGGAATATCTTGTTTGAGGGTCTTGAAATTTGGGCCTTCTGGTTTGACAGGTTGGTTGTTATGTTTGTGAAAGCAAAGATTTGTCAAACAATTTGTACAAAAAATGGATAAGTCTTCTGTAGGTGTATAGAGAAACTAAGGACTATCAAGGAAAGAAGTTGGATTAATGCCTCTTTATGGAATGATGTACTCTCATATTTATTCCATCAGACATGATGCAAGGGAAGAAATACAAAATCAATGAGAAACCAATCTGAATATTATAAGGTAGAAATGATCAATGTGTCTAGTGCCTCCAGATAAAGTACTTGTAATTTTCACGGTGAAGATACAAACAACAAAGAGAGAAACATTAAAAATCAAGAAATGATCTGGGTGTTTATTGCTTGTAGGATATGGAATTTCTGGGCAAAAGTTGGCTACATGCATATACATTTGTGTTTAGTTTTGAATAACTTGAGGTAAGATTTTGATGTAAAATTATCCTTCAGGGTAGCTTGTTACCCATCTCACAAAATTTGGTTTATCCTAATTGTGGGATTCATTTTGAAATAGGATATCTGTGTACTAGCTTGTGGGTGGAAATTTGAAATCCTTCATGGTTAGGGTGATTGAGCTACTGTGTTTGATATTCTGTGTCCAAATATATTTATACTAAGCTTTTGACCAGGAGACACAAGAAGAACCATACTGGCATGTCAGGTACATAACAGGCTATCTCATTATGTGTGGAGCTTCCTTTTTCTAAATATAGCCAATTCCTGGTCCCTATTGTTGGCATTCCTTCTGTTGAATTTAAATCTGGTATTTCAT
Source organism: Melampsora occidentalis (assembly GCA_002157085.1). Lineage (NCBI taxonomy): Eukaryota > Fungi > Basidiomycota > Pucciniomycetes > Pucciniales > Melampsoraceae > Melampsora > Melampsora occidentalis. The sequence continues at coordinate 5,341 of MWRL01027823.1, read as the reverse complement.
GATCCACACTAAGGTCATCCTTGCCCCTTTTTCCTGCTTTTTGCTCAATTCTCTGTACCAACTGGAAATGAAATCGTATTTGGCCTGAGCCCACACAGTGCACCAATCTCTTTTTGTTGCTTTCCACTTTTCTGACAATATTCAACCACTGCTTTCTTGACCTTGTTTGGGTACCTGAGCAACTTTACATCTGAATCAACCATTTCTCTTGAGAGGGAGAGCTCAGCGTCATTTGCTTTAGCTTCTGCATTGGGCCATCTGGAAAGATTATGTGGTTGAAGATGAAACAACCCTGCTGTGTGACTGATATTATCATTGCCTTTGGTTTTGTGCCATCCAACAACTTTCTTTCTATATTTATCAAATGCCTTGATGTGATTCAGGCAGTTCATGTTATTTCAACTTTTGATGTACTGCTTGGTCTACTTGACAACACATTTTCTTGGTATGTTGTAAAATGCAGCAGTAACTGAATTATTCTTAGATTCACCCTTTTTCTCAAGCAATAGGTTTTGAGATCAGGAGGATACCTGGTTTGCCCAGACCCTGAGCTGGACATCCTTCCTTTTATGTGAGAACTTTTCACAAGAGATATCAATGCAATCAATTCTTTGGCCAGTTTTTCTTGATCCAAATAAGGGGATTTTCCTACTTGCTCAACTAAATCTAAAGCCAGAGAAGGGCCTCCTCTTTGTGAAGCTAAACAAAACACATCAGACCATGTAAGATCTGGGTGTTGATCAATATGGGCTTGAGGAAATTGCCACTCAAATCTTGATGCAGTATACATCAGATCAATATTGCCACTTCCAATAGACTTACTGCTCCCTGTTGGATTTTAAGAACCAGCTTTTTATATTCTTGACTGACCCAGACTTGGTTCAAATCATTTGAATTTTTTGCTCAATATGTCAGAGCTCCACATATCTTGGGAGCAGATCATTGTAAGCTCTAGCATCTTCATAGGCTTCTCTGGTGTATCATTCAGTTTCAACTGATAGACTTCCGCCTACGGAAGTGCCTTAGTATTGTGTCTTGATGTATTGCAAGCCACTTTTTCTCTAGTGAAGATATCCTGAAGATTAGGTTTTCTTTTTTCATTGGGTGACCTGGCTGATTGAGCTTTGATGACAGGGCTGGAGTATTTTGAAAATCTAATTGGTCATATGAGTCAGCCCAAAGATCAGGATTCTGGGTGATTTTTCCAAAGAATTTTTCTTTGAAGGAACATCAGTAGGTGCACTTCTCCTGCTTTTTCTTCCAGAATCCATTAGTAGTTGTTCCTCTTGGGGAAGTTCTGGTACTAAGTTCATACCAATACCAGGTTTTGTGCTTCTCGTGCCTTGTACCAACCTAGTTGTGTGGTTCCTTGTAGCCAATACATCATGAAATGTGGCACTGAATAAAAGTAAAATGAAGAGTTTTCTCAAGTGATCTAATTTCATGCTTTGTTGAGGTGGTATTTGGTAAGTTTAAGTGTGAGGAAGTAAATTAACTTTCCATTGATAAAATCAAATCAGATGAGGATTTTCTCACCAACAATTGCAATCTTGCAAGCAAGAAAATTTGTGAGACGTTCAATACAAATTGTCTTACCACATCCAGATAGTGAAAGGTTTTAACATTCATTCTTCAATATCATCATTACAGCAGGAAACCCACCTGTCCTGAGGAGAACATAATGACTGATAAATTACCTTGAACTGGATCTGCTATGTATTAATATAGACCTTTCCCGCTCACTGTATATCATGTCAAAGCCAAGTCAAGCCAGGTAAACAAGCAAACACTAAATTTCTCAAGCACATACAAGAAAACAGCTGCACATATCATGGCAGAGGATGTCCAAAAAATCAAAAGCGCACACAAACTTATTGCTAACAAGCCTCTAGCAAACTGAGATGTTTTGTTCCAGGACCCCATCACTATCAAGAGGATCTCCTCAAAACCCACAAGAGCTGCACTATCACTCCCAACATGCCTGAGAGATGATAAGCATGAAGAAAGAAGAAAAATATTTAAAACAGAACAATGATCAGTATCACACACATCATAACATCCAAGGAAGGAATTTTGTAACAGACATCCCTGACAAAGCATGAGACCATAACAGACAAGATACAAGTGAATGATCTTATAAATTGATATTGCCTCTATGTGCAATTGATTGGAAAGTAGTTCACAGTACTTTGATGTCAGGTAATCAAATTCCAATGCTTTATAAAACTCCAATTGAAATCTCCACTATGTCCACTATATGCAGCTAAATCCATACTGGCATGCCATGCACATAAAAGAGAAGCTGGTCATGTGTGGATCTTCCTGTTCAACTCTTACCCATTCCTGATACTTTTTTTGGGTGGTTATTTTGTTTAATATGTATTGTGCAAGTCAGAGTGTAGATGCTGATTATTCCTTGCCTTTTCCTTCTCTGTTCTCCATTTTTTGTGCCACCTGGAGATGAGATTTGACCTAAGCCCACAAATTGCACCCATTTCTTCTTGAGTTTTTCCACTTTTCTGATGATACTCCACCACTGCCTTCTTGACTTCCACTGGATACCTTGCCACCTTTTGATCTGAAGTAGGAGTATCTCTCAAGAGAAAGGATTCAACTTTATCAGATTTGTGTTCTGCCTTGATCCACCTGGCAACAGTATGTCTATGGAGATGGAATAATTCTGCTGTCTGACTGAGATTCTTATTACCATGTTTTTTGTGCCATCCAACAACTTTTTTCCTATATTTCTCACGTTCTTCAAGGTAGTTCCAGCAGTTTATATCATTTCCACTTTTATTATACTGCCTGATCCAATTGGAAACACATTTTCTTGGAATTTTGTGATGCACAGCAGCAGCTGCATGACTTTCAAATTGTCCTAGAGTTTGAACTACCATTCTCTTGAAAGAAGGTGGATACTTGGTTTGAGTAGCTACTTCATTTGATATACTTCTTTGTATTTGGGCATTTTTCACCAGGGAAATCAATGCAAGTAATTCTTCTGACAGCTTGTCCTGCTCAGAGACCCTGATATCTGAGTGTTCTCTCTGTGTATCTGAATCCATATTTGGCAATGGCTCTTATTTTTGTGAAGTCAAATAAGCACAGAATGAGAGATATGGTTTAATGAACTAAGGCTAGGAATCACTACTAACCTTTGGGTATGGTGTGCACCTGATCAAGCTTTTCACTTGAATCTTGAGGATTGACTTTCCAGCTTTTTAATTGGATCACAGCCTTTCCACATGCTCTGGATGTTGAGCTTGGTTTTTTAAAGAGATTCCTAGCTTGTGATGGTATCTTTGTAGACTGTGGCATTATAACAGGATTCTCTGATGGTCCATTTGACTGAACTACCTCTTCTATTGGTATCTTGGTATTATATCTTGATGTCTTACAGGACATTGATTTTCCAGTACACATATCTTGCAGCCTTAATTTTCTTCTTTTCCTTGGATTTCCTGGAGTATTGATATTGGAGGGTAGCACATATGAATCTTGGAAACCCAAGCCAGTACACAAGCTGTCCGGGAGGCCTGTGCTCTGGCCTCTTTTGTTGAAATAAATCCCACTATTTTGGGTTTCAGGTAAAGGTTCCCTCAGGATGTGTTCCTCTTGGGAAAGTTCTGGTTCTAAATTTAGATCAATCTTAAATATTGTACTTCTGATATTGTCCCCTGTAGCCAATAAACCAAGGGATATGACACTATATAAAGTCAAAATCAAGAGTATTCTTGAGTTCATCTTCATGGGCATATGAGAGGTCATTTGATGACTTTCAAGGTGAAGCGGTATGTTTTCTGGCAGTGGATGATACTTCTACAGATGCTTGTTTTTTCAGCAATACATCTTTTAGGCTTGAAATTTTGAAACAAATGAGCCAAGTTGTGTTACACAAGTTTTATGAAATTTGCCTTACAAGATTAAGTTTGTGGAGAATTCCAAAAAATCTGTTTGAATTCTTTGAGTACAATTCTGACATCAGAAACTTCAGCTATTTTGAAGAAAACCAGATCTCAAACAGATCATTCAGAACTCAATCTTCTGAGGCTGACCTTGTCTCCACAATTGCTGTATTATGTTCAATCCAAATAGTGTCAGGTAAACAAGAGAAAACTGGATTTGTCAAGCACCCAAAAGATAACAGTAGCACATTTTTTTTCTCGGAAAGTACACCTAATCAAAAGCTCACAAATACCTATTGCAGTGGCATCCTCTGGATGCATACACTTTGACAAAGCAATTTTTACATGTTGAGAGGATTATGCATTAACACAAAAATCCCTGCTAAAAATATGAGATTGTGTCACTGATAATCAAGAGGTTTCCACCCACTGAGTGTGGTTCAGTGAATCTAAGAGTCTTCATTATGATTTTCCTTACACTAAAGTCTTATGGTTTGGTTTGACACCTTACCAAATCATTACTGTTCCGCTAGAAGAATTATAGTGCATTGTTTTGTTCCTCTACTGTTCTGGACCAGGAAAGATTACTTCTGATAACTGTTCTCAGGTGATCCATCTCAGAGGAGCATTAATCTCATTTACGAAAAGATCATTGGTCCCTTTCATTTGAAAAAGGGATTTGAGGTTGCCTTCATTGCTTCTTGATGAATTGGCAAAGGTTCATTCTTGGTCGGATTGGCTGGTTATGGGTTATGGCAAATTGATGTGATACAGACCGCAGGTGCTACTAGGTTCATCCCTGCTCACAGCTTTCTCATAACTAGTCGGACACGCTCATTTCCTCAAGCCAGCAAGTCCCTTTCCGGAGGCGTTACGAGCTCGTGAGCTCGTGTGGATCATATTTGAGGACGCTGGACCGAGAATGTGGGAGAGCTGATCAGTTTGAACGGGGTTTTTTTGCCTCCTATCAGCTTGCTTGGCTTTTATGCGCTTCAAGATTTGAAGGATAGGTGTACTTTGATCATATTCAAGTTTTATTTGCATGTCAAGTATTACCTATGCATATATACCACCACTAAAATTCTTTACCTTGGATCTCATGGTCACTTTGATATAAACCGTTCAAACTTCATGGGTCACAAGAAAGAGGAAATATGTGGTGGCTGTGAGGATGAGGTGTGGATCAGAAGATGGAAGGGATGTTGAGGATGAGCCGATCGACCCGACTTGGCTATATCGCGAGGCTGACAGGATAATTGATCGATCAATGTTGGAGGCTGTCGACATTCTTCCAGCTCAGCAATCCCAGCAATCCTGGACTCGTAGCTCGCTGTTCGTCGTATACAACTAAAGTCTCAGTAGAAATATTTCGAAATGAGATGGAATTTCAAAAACCCAAATCAGATGTCTTGTTCATCTTCTAGAAGTTGATCAAA
>KZ148337.1:0-10673 GCA_002157085.1 Melampsora occidentalis | reverse complement strand
CAAGAAGAAATGAGAATTGAATTTGACAAAAATGTGCATGCAACACCAGAATGGAAGATTGGCAATAAAGTATGGCTTAATAACAAAAATATCACAACAAAAAGACCTAGCCCAACACTTGATCATAGATGGATAGGTCCTTTTGCTATCATTGAAAAAATTTCTAGATCTGCTTACAAATCAAATCTTCCATTAACTATGAGAAGTGTACATCCAGTTTTCCACATTCCTCTATTATGGAAACATAGTGGAGATAAAATTCAGGACATTGAGTGAAGGAACCTTCAAATAATTGATGGAAACGTAGAATGGGAAGTGGAGGAGATTTTCAAATTGCAGAAGAAGATACAAAAAGATTGAATATTTAGTAAGCCAGAAGAATTTTGAAGTGGATCACAATCTGTGGGAACCAATCAACAATTTAGAGAATAGTAAGTATTTAATGAATCAATTCAATGAAAGATTTCCAAATTCATTGAAGAATTGCAAGAAAAGGAAATGGATGTAAAGAGGGGGTTAAGCTTTTTCCGGGTTTCTTAATGCTACCCGTTGCAAGGATGCAGACTTGCACAAGGAAGTTGGGCATTAAAGGGGGTATGATGTTATGATCTCATTACTGTAACTTGTGTAACATGTCTACATACATTTCACAGACTGAAGTTATACTTGTTAGATTACATAGTACTTGTTGTATCTGCATCCAAAAATCTAACTATAGGATCCAGAACACCCTTGAGACCTCAGTCCTTATCAATAACCCCTGACACTATCCCTAACAATGAACTTAAGTCTGCGTTCCTCAGGTTGTCCAGCGTGCCTACCCCAATTGTTGTGTTTGATGATTTTCCTGTAGTTGCAAGGTCAGCCGCCCTTTGAAAAATACTTTTGCCTCCATTAAATGCGCTGGTCAATGCCGGGGATGGGTTTGGTATTGGGATATTGATAACCAGGTGAGCAGCAAAATATAAATAGAGAGAGGCCAGACTGAACTGATATAAGAACAAGGCATTTTGAATTGGAGGTGTCAGTGTTATAACCCATAATCACCAATATCACTATACCTAGTTATGCTTGTACCGTAGAGACCGTGATCACATCTAGTGCTGGAGGTATCAGGATTGATACCTCATACTTCAATCTTAGTTATAATAGAAGAACACCTTCTCTGATCTCTAGACGCAACTGAAGCCATAACATATTGAAGTATCTCATTTTACAAACTAGACGTCAGAGAACAAGTTAAGAAGAAGTCAAAAAAGTCAAAGAAATCAAAGAAGAACAACTTAGAAGTGAAGATCAATCCGAAAGTTTAAAAATCCTTTTACACCCAATTACAACCTTATCACAATTAAAAACTCAGATTTCCTTATCACCACCCTAATCCCCACATAAACTCTTCCATCACGCCTATATTCCAGATCCCCGGAAGCCCCACTCAGTCTCAAAGCTCTAATTCAGTCGCATACACCTCTGCATCTTCGAACGGGGCTGCCGAAACCGAACTAGAACTCGTAGAATCAAACGAGATGTCGGGAATGGAGATGTCGGGAATGGATCCGATGGCTGCAATCCTCGCACGACTGGAAGCTATGGATGCGAAGCTAGCCGACGAAACTCGACGTCGCGAAGCGGCTGAGCAAAGCCGCGACGCTGCTGAACAACGTATGGCAGAGATGCAACGGGCTCAAACAGCCAGTCAATCACCAGCACCAAACAACACTGCCACCGTGCCGACTGCCCCTACCACTTCATACCAAGCAAAGCCTCCCAAAGTTGCAACACCCGATAAGTTTGATGGTACTCGAGGCAGCAAAGCAGAGATTTTTGTAAATCAAGTGGGACTTTATATCTTGATGAACCCGTTACAATTTCCCAATGATCGCGCGAAAATTGGATGGACCTTATCCTATATGACCGGGAAGGGTGGAGAATGGGCTAAGCCGATTACTCATAAGCTTATCCACGACCCGAACGCGACTATGACATGGGACTCTTTCTCAAAGAGTTTTGAATCTACGTTTTTTGATTCCGAACGCACAGCTAAAGCCGAAAAGGCTATCCGAGCGTTGAAACAATCTGGCACAGTCTTAGCTTATTCTCTACGCTTCAATGATCTGGCTTTGATAGTTAAATGGCCTCAAGCAGTTCTCATCACTCAGTTCGAACAGGGCCTTAAGTCGGAAATCCAAGTGCAAATGGTGAGGGATGTGTTCACCACCCTCGACGAGATAATTGAACTAGCGATAAAGATTGATAACAAGCTTCACAAACGAACCGAAGAAAATCAAGTGGAAATAAGAGAGGCACCAACTCACGATCCAAACGCTATGGACTGTTCAGCTTTTAGATTTAATATTTCAAATGATGAGTACAAACGTAGATGGGACAAGGATTTATGTTTCAAATGTGGAAATGGGAATCATATTGCAAGAGAGTGTCACTCGGGAAGGGGGAGATGGAAGAGTAGATTTAGAAGTAATAGAGAAGTGAAAATTAGTACGTCAGAAGCAAAATTAGAAGAAGAAGGAAGTGGAAGCAGATCCGAAGAGTCAAAAAATGGAGAAGCTCGGGGTTGAAGGTAGTGCCTTCCTTGAGCTTAAATAAGGGAGGATCATGTATATCAATGGGGTTAGTTGAATTAGAAATCAACGCTTTTGCAATTAAAGACAACCGCATTTTTATTACCGTGCCCATCTATGATCCTTCCCAAGACACAACCCATTTTGCCCGCGCCATGCTCGATTCCGGTGCTACACACAATGTCTTAAATGAGAGTTTCGTACACCGGAATAAACTATCAACTCGAGCATTGGAACAACCCAAACCCGTAACTGGTTTCAACGGATCTCAATCCTTTATCACAAGAGTAGGAGAGTACATTATTGAACTCAATTCAAAAAGAAAGAATTCACATCTTTTCCTGGTATCACAGTTGAAAGACTCAGTAGATTGTATATTAGGGATTGAATGGATGTGTGAAAATCATACTTTAATTGATTGGACAACTCGGACAATGAAAACAGAAGAAGCAAACATCGCAACTGTAGAAACAGTGTCGTCCTTACCGAAAACAACACTGGGATACCCTGATGGGGTGTCCTTGGAGCAAGCTAGGAACAGTGACGAGGGGGTGTATATCCTTAATGATACGCTAACACCCCCGCGATGTGAGTCGTTTAACCTCCATTCCAATATGCATACAGACCCAGTTGGCAAGCTTTGTTATCTCCTGAATAACAGATTACAAACCCACGAATGGAATCAAGCAACGAAAGAACAAACCACGAACGTACAAGATCTCAACAAGGAGCTAACGGTTGCAGCTGCTTCACCAGCTTCGTCAAATCTGAAAACAACACTCGGGACCTCCAATGGAGGAACCGTGGAGCAAGCTAAGAAAATTGACGAGGGGGTGTGTAATCCATGTGATACACAAATAACACCCCCGCACCGTGAGTCTTTTAAAGAAATGTCAGAACCGTTAATTGTAACAGCTAGCAAGCAGGCACGTCTTCCATTTAACAGGTTGAACCCAGGTCCACGGAACCAACAAGCATATCAATTGCAGAACTGGAAACGGTCATGGATAACGCCAGCAGCAGCAATTGTAACACCACACCTGGATGCTGCAAGAGCGTCATGGAGCACGTCAGCAAGACTAGCCGCTGAAGCTGTGAAAAGCACGCCTCAAAAGACAGCCGCCGAGTTAGTACCTGAAGAATACCATGATTATCTGAAGATGTTCGAGAAGAGCGAATCAAAAGTCCTACCACCTCATCGCCCATATGATTTCAGGGTCGACCTCGTACCCGGTGCTGAACCTCAGGCTGGGAGAGTAATACCTTTATCACCAGCTGAGAATGAAGTCCTTGACGAAATGATCGAAGAAGGATTGGCTACCGGAACCATACGACGAACAAATTCGCCATGGGCGGCACCTGTATTATTCACCGGTAAAAAGGACGGCAAACTACGACCCTGCTTTGATTATAGAAGACTGAATGCGTTGACGGTCAAAAATAAATACCCGCTACCGCTCACAATGGAACTAGTCGATTCTTTACTACATGCCGACAAATTCACATCACTGGATATGAGAAATGGTTACAGTAACTTAAGGGTTAGAGAAGGCGACGAAGCTAAATTAGCATTCATATGCAGGGCCGGCCAATTCGAACCTTTAACTATGCCGTTTGGACCAACAGGTGCCCCGGGGTATTTCCAATATTTCATTCAGGACATATTTAAAGATAGAATAGGTAGAGATATGGCTGCATTTCTAGATGACATACTTATCTATACTAAACCAGGTGAAGATCACGAAAAGGCAGTTAAAGAAGCCTTAGATACCCTTAGAAATCAAAATGTGTGGCTGAAACCAGAAAAATGCAAGTTTGGTCAAAAGGAAATAGTTTATCTTGGGTTACAACTGTCTCACAACAAAATATCAATGGACAAATCAAAAGTAGAAGCCGTGACCGCTTGGCCAACTCCAAAGAACATCAATGAAGTACAGCAGTTTGTGGGCTTTGCCAACTTTTATCGACGATTCATTCAAAATTTCTCAAGAATAGCCCGTCCACTGCATGAACTAACAAAGAAGGAGGTAAAGTTCGAATGGACACCGCCAAGGGACAATGCATTCAAATTATTGAAAGAAGCTTTTACAACTGCACCAGTACTGAAAATCGCTGATCCCTATAAACAATTTGTATTGGAGTGTGACTGTTCCGATTATGCACTTGGAGCCGTACTATCACAAGTCTCTGACGACGACGGGGAGGTCCATCCTGTGGCTTTCCTATCACGATCACTGATTCAGGCCGAAAGGAATTACGAGATATTTGATAAGGAATTATTAGCGGTGGTTGCCTCTTTCAAGGAATGGAGACACTATTTAGAAGGGAACCCTTACCGTCTGAATGTCATAGTCTATACGGATCACAAGAATTTAGAATCACTCATGACGACTAAGGAGTTAACTCGAAGACAGGCACGCTGGGCTGAAACCTTAAGCTGTTTCGATTTCGAAATCAGGTTCAGACCAGGTAAACATTCAGCTAAACCAGATGCGCTATCACGAAGACCAGACTTGAAACCCGACGACAGCTGCAAACTCACCTTTGGAATGCTTCTCAAACCGGAAAACCTACCATCTGATGCTTTTATATCCGAGCTTGAAGATATAAATAACTGGTTTGTCAAGGAAGAGGAATGTATGGATTATTTTTTCGAAGATGAAGAAGAGGGATTAGCTCAAGTGATGTCTATCGAAGGTGACGAGATATATGATGATTCAACAATTTTAGATGAGATTAGAGAGAAGACAAAGCAGGATATTAGGTTGACGGAGTTAATGAATGGAATCAAAGGCGATGAGGGAGAATACTCAACTCAGGATGGACTACTCTATCATAGAGGCTTAGTAGTAGTTCCAAATAATCACGACATAAAGATGAAGATTTTACAATCAAGACACGACAGCGTCCTAGCCGGCCACCCTGGACAAGCTAAAACTCTAGGCCTGATTAGACGATCCTACCACTGGCCTTCGATGAAAGCTTTCATTAACAAATACGTCAACGGATGCCATTCATGCCAGCGTGTGAAACCAAGGACAACTCATCCATTTGGTAGCCTCCAGCCGTTACCAATACCTGCAGGACCCTGGACGGATATCTGTTACGACCTCATAACAGATCTCCCACTATCAGAAGGCAAGGATAGTATATTAACAGTTATTGATAGGCTGACAAAAATGTGTCATTTTATTCCATGCAATACCACAATGACGTCAGAAGAGTTGGCTCGATTAATGATCAAGTTCGTATGGAAACACCATGGAACACCAAAGTCAATCACATCGGATAGAGGTAATATATTTATATCGAAATTAACAAAAGAAATGAATCATCAACTAGGAATCAAAACCAAATCATCTACGGCGTATCACCCACAAACAGACGGACAATCAGAGATTGCCAATAAAGCAGTGGAACAATACTTGCGGCATTTTGTAAGTTACAAACAGGATAATTGGACGGGGCTTTTAGATATGGCAGAATTCGCGTACAACAACAGTCCACATACTTCAACCGGAATTTCACCCTTCAAAGCAAACTACGGGTATGATGTCACTTATTCAAGAGTCCCTTCTAGCGAACAGTGCATTCCTGCTGTAGAAGAGATGTTAACCCAATTATCCGAAGTCCAAGAAGAGCTGAAAAATTCATTAAGGCTTGCACAGGAGACAATGAAAAGGCAATACGACAAAAAGACTCGAGAAACACCGTTATGGGACGTAGGATCACAAGTATGGCTTGACAGTCGACATATCTCAACAACACGTCCAACAGCAAAGTTTGGACATAAGTGGTTGGGACCATTCAGTATTTCTCAACAAGTTTCAACCAATGCGTACAAGCTGATACTACCTAAGTCTATGAGCCGTATTCACCCAGTTTTCTCAGTAGGACTCCTTCGACCTTACGAGCCAAGCCAAATAGAAGGCCAAATTCAACCTAAGCCAACACCAATCATAATCAATAACGAAGAAGAATTCGAAGTAAATGAAATCCTTAACCGTAGAAGAAGGGGGAAAAGAGTTGAATACTTAGTTAATTGGAAGGGATACGGACCAGAAGAAGACTCGTGGGAACCAGCTCAAGGATTAGAAAACGCAAAAGAATTAGTGGATAAATTTAATCATCTTTACCCATCAGCTGAAAAGGACTATAGGAGGACACGGAGAAAGTAGAGAGGGTAATGGCTTTTTCCTTACAAGGTTTTTTAACGCCTACCCGGGGAAGACGTCAGCTCAGCAAGAGGGAGCGGGACGTAAAGGGGGAGGTAGTGTTATAACCCATAATCACCAATATCACTATACCTAGTTATGCTTGTACCGTAGAGACCGTGATCACATCTAGTGCTGGAGGTATCAGGATTGATACCTCATACTTCAATCTTAGTTATAATAGAAGAACACCTTCTCTGATCTCTAGACGCAACTGAAGCCATAACATAGGGTGAAAGCCATGATGCAAGGTGACTCAAGGTTGTGATGACAGATTTTTGTATGCCAACAGTATGGTTGACCAACTATGTTCAAAAACTTATTCCAAATCAAGAGAGGTAGAGAGGAAACAACTGAGCCGGTTGCTTGCCAGTCTTCAAATAATCTGAGAAAAGTAAATGGCCGAGATATGTATGAATTTGTTAGATGGGAAATTACAAGACAGTGAGAATATGTCAATGAGATATAAGTAATTGTCCTTGGGAGTTATCAATTGGCTGTGTAGTTCAAGGAGGTGGTCAAATCTCAGAAGGGACAAAGAATGTTGCAATAATTGTGAAAGTCAAAGTTCAAAAATCAAAATTTTACAATGGTAGAGGTGAAGATGTGATCTGATGATTTGATTCTTATCTTGTCAGTCTGAACCACAACATGCTCAAACACAATTATTGTTGTTGTTGTTGTAAGTTTCTTTGACTCAACCTGTCTTTGAATTGGGTCACAAACAACAAGGCTGAGCCGTTATAACTTCAGAGATCTTCAGTAGCTGCATTTTCCAGCTTGGTTTCTCAATGAAGCATCATAATTGAATTCAATCAAACAATATCTTATTCTGCTCAACATTCATGAAGGGGGTTCAAGTTGTCTTTATTTACGTATTTTTACGCTACAACTTGCCCGTTGTTGTAAAATATGCGTGAAGTTTCTAAAGCGGGACAGCTAAAAAGGTGTCCCAAATTAGAAATATGTTGGTTTCACAAAAAAGATACAAACAACTTGTCCGGATTTTCAAAAATCACGTAAAGATTAATTAAACATGAAACCCCTTATTACAATGATCATGATGTGTCCACTCATGTTTGAGACCTCAATTTCCTCAGATACCCAGATACTTCTGTTCGAGTACACTTATATAATCTATTTCAAAGAATATTGTTTTTTCTTTCTTTTTATAAAACTCAAAACTTGCAATATGATCATCTTACATGAAAATCACAATCTTCAACTGCTCGTCTCTTTGTCTAATGACTGACACTTACAAGACTCCTAATTGTGACACTTTATGATGGATCATGGCTTCCATTAGCGTACCATCTACCGATTGTTGTACTCGAGCTTCAATTTTTGAGACCATGAAGTCAACTCTATCGCTTAGGGAGGCTTCTAATGTCAAGTTTCCAATGGCCAACAAGTTCTGGAACTCGCTGGCATTCATAACAAGAACAATTGTGGATGCATTTGAGGATGTTGATCCCGTTATGTATTCACCAAGCATAAATAATTTCAAAAATCATTCAAGGAGAGAAGAGATAAATTTATATGAAGGTCATATGTCCGTCATTTCACTGAAGATATATTCCGTGAACAGAGAAAAGAATAAATATATGAAATGATGATGATGATAAATGATAAATTTAATGATAAGCAATAATGATGATTAGAATGTAATTTCGTCAGGCTGAGGGTGTCATTGCCAATCGATCTACAATTCAAGCTTATTCAAGTACAAGGTTAGAAAGTTGAAAAGGAGACAAATCTACCCAGTTATTGTATGTCTCATTGGGTTACCGCTATTGGCGTCGTAGTAACGCCAGGGGCTACCTGTACACTGTGAGCCAGGTCACTGCCGGTTCTTGATCCAACATCCTTGGTCTGCTCTCCAATGTTCGCAGCTGTCGATGGGTTTGTCGGAGGCTCTTCAACTACCCTTGCTACCTTATAATTTTTTGCAAAGTTCAGTTTGTTCTTCAACCCGTTCCATTGACGAGAAATCCTACTATAGAATTTGACCATACCAGGGTGGGAATCCTTGTAGTTCTTTATTCTTACACGCCTGGCTTCTTTTGCCTTTAGTAATTTGGCAGTGTTCGCATCCTTGACCACATTCTTTGCATTGATTTGGTCGGCGACCTGTCTTATTCTTGCCGGATCTGCTTTACCAGCGATGATATCATCATATTGTTTACCACGCTTTCCAAAGAATTTGATGTACTTGTACCACCTGAATCTACTTTCATGTTTGATATTGTAAGGCTTACTGATCTTATCAGCCCATTTTACACGAAGAACTCGGTTTTTTTGAACGACTGATTCAGCGCGGTTTAGTTGCCGGAGTGCTTCGGGTCCGTCTCCGGCCATTTGTAAAACCATGGCCTTTTTCCCCTCACGCTCAATTTTGAGAGCATTTAATGCCATTTTGATTTTTCGAGGCATCATATACATCTTTTCTACTGTGGTTTGAAGTCCTGGATTGGTTCGGCCTATCTTAAGGATTCCGAGAGTGATATAACCTTTGGAATGCTTCGCTGCGTCGTCAGCAAGCTTGACGGTGTCGAAATCGATATCATCGAGTACTTTCCCCGTTTCTTCTACGGTTCCAGGAAGTTTAGTCGTCATTTTGACATCTGGATCGGGGAATTTTGCAGGGTCGCCTAGTTCAGTTTGCCGCAATCCCTTGAGTTTGGAAGCGTCTGTTACAGTCTCCATATTTTTCAAGTTGGCCGCGTCCTCTACACCAGGCGTTCCCCTCACTGCACCTAGATTGTCTGCCATTTTACCTACATCTACGGCCCCGGAGGCTATGTCATCGGCTCCCTTTCCTAGAGTTGCTGCTGTCTGGACGACGTCAAGCCCCCCTCTAAACATTGGGTTTGGGATAGGGCTATTGGTGACAAGGTAGGTAAATGATAAGAAAAGGAAAGCTAAGCTAAGGCGATACGAGAATGAGAAGCTGGTTTTGATAAGATGTTGGGGCTTGATCGCCATAGTCGGGGGATAATTGAAATCTACCGGCTTCACGAGTGGAAATGGTGATGCAAAGAAGATGCGACTCTGAGCAATGAAGATATTGTAATACGATGCGATAAATATTGGTGTAACAAGTTAGTTATACCGACCGGGATATGTCCAAGTGCGCAAAGGGTGTGCGAGAAGTGGATTATAGTGTGACGAGGATGTTGGCACATTCAATAAATATGGACCAAATGCTGGAGAGAGGGCATAGGGTCTAATCAAAGTAAATTTTTGTCTCGAGGGGTGGGACAGAAAGATGATTGTAGAATCACTATCGGCTAGGTTGGAAAAGAGGAAATAAGGAATTGTCCTTTTGTGCCTCTGAAAGATTGATTTCGTAGTGTTGCGTAGCTGAAGAAATATCTTCCTCGAAGGTGTGGCATAGACCTTCGTCGGGTCGAGTTTCAAACAACCACCCTTGGCAGAAACAAGTCTCTGCAAGTAAAAAACCTTTGCGATTCATTCACTGAAGTGTCAGCATAGCCCTTCAGGCAGTCGAACTCCGATCAAACGTTGATGGAACGAACAAAGCGAGCCGATAGTAGCACATCATTGGGGATTTCTGGCTGGATTGAACAAGTGAGAGTGATCTCATTTTGCTTGTTTCGTTCGGATATGAAAACTTCTCTTGAAGTCATGAAACCAAAAGTTGCTTGCGAGTCTGATCCAATAACCCGAGCGTCAGATTTTTATCAAACCACCTGATCGGTTCATGAGTATGTTGGCGTATATACTGAAATCCACATCATCCAAGGGCCCGTTTGGCCGGTTTAGCCAAAAATCGTTACACAAAAACCAAATTTCAATCTGCCCCTTTTTCAAGGGACGGATTGAAATACCGGAAATTCATATGTATTTCGATTACCGA
>KZ148321.1:4796-16480 GCA_002157085.1 Melampsora occidentalis | reverse complement strand
ACTTGCTTATTCAAGCTGAAGTCTAAGCATTCGAACAGGTATCGTAATTGCGTCGTTTTAAAGATGATCTCGCTATTACAGAACTGGCCGCAAAGTACATATAAGAAGCTAAGCAGGATGATACTAAATGGGATCTTCTGAGTAGCGAAACATAAGATCGACATAGACTGTCACAGCTGTCACTGAGTGTCCGAGACCACTCAACGCTTGTAAAGGGCTTCGAATCCGATCATCATCGAGAACCTCTCAGGATCGACAAATTTTCATTATGAGCTGTTTAGGCTGGTCACAGTCCTTGGGTGAACGAGTTAGGTTGTCGCATTTTGAATGATCGACATTAAATCGAGTAAATGCGCTTCTGGCCGCACTTTTCCGATAAAATACCTTGCCTAAGAAGACGTGTTGAATCTGCGTCCGCGAAGAGTTTCTATGCTGGCAACTCGCTGATCAAACTGTGAGCCGTGCCCTCGGCCTTGCCATGATATATAATCGTTAAACTGCTCGGTTAATCCCATGAAATCCAACGTGAATATCCGTTGAATATTTGTTTATCTTCATCGTTAGTCCGACTTTATTGTTTACCAAAGAGAAACTCAACCTCGCATTTCAAGCTATGTTGCCTCCAGCTATAGCAAAATTGACAGCTGCATTTTTAATCGGGTCTCTGACTAGCGTATGTTTCTTGTTGATCACTGGTTGCGTCATTCATGGAGATTTTGATGTTGGATCTCGAATTTACTTAATAGGGGTTTCTATTGGGCATCGTATTGCAGCAATCCCATGTAAGCATATGACCACCTACCCACCCAGCTTACACCTTTTCATTTCAGATAGCTGACATAGCTATCTGTTGGATTGCATGACAACAGACTTACTTTGTTAGATTTAAAGACGATCCAAAGTCTTTCAAATGCCTAGTTTCTTTCTTCGTGATACTCAATGTCGTCCATATGGCGATATGCCAGGTCACCAGGTGAATTAGTATGGCGGATTTCTTGGAGACCTGTACTTATTCAGCGTGGCCCTCAATTCCTGAATGTATCGTAGCTCTTATATGAGTTTCGGAGACTATGATAGAACTCCAGGTTGGGTAATTTCACCCTGGCTACCTCCATTTTACATCTTAACTTGTAGCATCTCAGCTTGGTGAGTGACTCCGTGTCCTCACGGCCCGACTTTACCTTCTGATGTCAGGAAGTAAACTCATCAGACCTTCCTTTTGTCGGCCATAATTCTAGCATTACGCAACTCTTTCACGCCCATAGGTAGGCCTTTGCTCTCGGTTTGTGAGGCTGCGCAGGTATTTCGATCAACTGAGTACATGTGAACGATAACGCTTCAGACTTTTCATTCTAAGCTGCGGTAGTCGATTAACACTTATCCTGGTCGCCCTTGGGTCTTTATTTCAACTAACTGGGTCCATTGTCAGTATTCCCATCTGGCCATATGTACCCCTTCCACGAGTTCGTCTCGTGAGCCAAGGCATCGACTCTGATACTTGTCTCTTTGGAGACTATAGGTTATGTGCTATTGTACCACGAAAACCTACGATGCAAGTCTTCGTCTCTCGCAGATCAGCGCCTCTTGTTGGCTTGGAGGGGCAGCGATGACAGACCTGTTGATTATGACTACCATGATGTGGTTACATTCACAACAGCAAGACACAAGCGTGTAAGTAAATATCGACATGAATGATTCCCGGCCAGACTTATTATTGAGAAGTTCCATAACTATTCTGCTCTGCTGTAGCCCTAGGAAATCGATCGCTTTGACGATTGGAAACAATTCACTCACTGTAGCTTTCTGTCTCATAGACCTACTTTTACTATTGTTGGCGAGGTACGTGTGCGAGCATACTTTGTCTTTGTTTAGATGTACTGGCCTGATCAGAATCACCAATTTCAGTGAATACTCGCACATCTCAGCCAACCTTTGTCTCATAAGACTATACTCGTCTTCCCTTGTGAGTCTTTTTTGATTGTTGAAAATAACATTCCTACAGCTAATCGACGATATACATTAATCAACCGATCTGCAGTTATGTTTGTTGAACTCTCGGCCAAAGCGTACGGTAGACACCGATGTTAGAAAAGCCGCCTTCCTTTCCGACCTTCTCGACGCGGCCCGAGCTGCCAGTGAAGAACGAGACCTAGAAAGCCAAGAAGAGAGTGGAAATGATGTCAGTAATGTTTTCATCTAGTACATGCAAACACCACCTCAGCTGAAGTTATATTTCAACGTGCGCCCTATGCTCAACCAACTCCAGAGTCCAATTGCAGACATCCACGGCATTCTAGTCGTCACCACTGCAAGTCTAAGCCTTAGAACTGGCCAAGCTGAAACTACCACCTCACAATTATTGACACGGCCATCACCAGTTTTGGATGACTTTTCGGGAAATAATTGTAGCACATGGCGAGCTGATAATCAAAATGGGTTTACAGTTGATATTGTAGGTGGTATCCGTTAGGTAAGCTAATTATCCAAGTACAAGATCTGAATATATCAAGCTGCTGGTCTCGAGTCCTGGCTGACCTATTGTGATATGCTCTTTTAAGCCGACTAGGCTTGCCTACATGAAATATCTCTAAAAAATGGGAGGCATAACCTGCAAACCAAACTGAAGTGGTTTCATATTGTACTTCGGCACAGGCAATACATTTTTAGAACATTTCTTCCGAAGTACTCGATCTTTGTGATGTTCTCATGATGCTACTTTGATCATACCCTTACTTTCACAAATCATTTGTTGGGCTTCTGGTGATACCCCTGATCTTTCGGTGAATGGAAAATGTTGTATTACATACTATGATCAAGCATTTTCAAAGAAACAATGTCCATAACTTACCACCGATAAGTCAACTTTGAAGCATCGACAAAGATCACGAATTTCTAGAGCCGCCCGGCCCATGCCCTCTTTTCGGGATGAAGTTTGGGAGATGGGCTGCGTGGGATAATACGTGGCCAAGAGTCGAAGCGCGAGATCCTTACAATTACGCAGCGTAAGATTCAAGCCGAGTCGTAATGAAGGGATTGCGTAGGATTGCGTTTAGCCAAGTTCTCATTCCATGGTGAGTCATCAAGAGTTATCAAGACAGAGATCAAGACAGAGGAACAGGATATACTCGTATTCAAATATGACTTGGCTGATCTCATTACCTCAGTATTTATTCTTAACACCACGGGTCCAAAAATTGATGAAGACGAAGCTCAGTGACAATTATAATTATGCCACATATATGATGTGGCAAAAAAGCAACTCGGCTTATGGATTCGTATTCAGACTCTTCTCAGATAACTCACCAAATGTGATGAGAAGTCTTTTTTTTTCTTTCGAAAAATACCCTTTGAGGTATATCTTGCTCTGATATCATGGTAGCAGTGAGCAAACATATCTTTGTCCGGGAGATTTGAGTATGCAATACTTGATGGTATTTGCATGGGTAACAACCATCCAAATTTGGAATACTGTTTACTTCTGGTTGCTTCGAAACCCAAAAACCAATTGGATAAGATTAGATTCGCAAGAATATATGAAGTCCAAAGGGCTCTTGATCAATGGAAAACGTAATTTTAGCAAATGTCAATTTACACACATCTTGATCTGGTTTACTCGTTATCTGGTTCAGCACCGCCGGTGCATACTTTCCTCACACGAGCATGATGTTTCAGAGTCTGAGAGTGTGTATCTCTCCACATTTTTCAACATTTCGGAAGGTGACATACTTTGTCATGAAAGGAAGGCTCAAACCAAATCCCCCTAATATAACTAACATTCCCCTCGCCAGAGTCTAACATGAGATACTTGATTGCAGATTAGCAGGAACCCAAACCTACGAGATGCTTTTTGAGTCTCTCAGTAGACAGCTTTAGATTAACAAATATGCCACTACTCGCTTACCTCTCACTTGATCCACATGATCTTGTATTGAGCACAAGCATACAATTTCGGACCCCCTAAATTTTGGAATCGCTTTCGGGAGTCTGTTTGGGAGCCCGCATTTTACGAGCACCGCTGCTGATGCGAGTAGTACTTGGTTTACCTTCATGATGAGACATTTGTAGGGTTATTGTTCTTGTCTTTGTCTTCTTCAAGCAAAGGATTCAACATTTGCAGAGCTATTGTGCTTCTCGCATTTCTACATCCCTCAACCAAGCAGTTGCAGCACACCGATGGGTGATGTTGGCGTAGGTCTATGTTAAGGTAGAACAGGGTAATAAGTAGAACGTGTGTGTTGTAGACTGGACTCACTGAACCCAAGCTCATCCTGAGAATTAGAGCAATTATACATAAGTTGACCTCGTGATCTGACTGCATATCATTTGATCAAGCTTTATCGCCAAGTATTGCCAAGGTGGCTATGTAGATGTCTCACGTGAGAAAAGGACTTTTTGTTAGTTTTTGAACTGTAGTTTCTGTAGTTAGATTGCGGAGAACATCGGGATTCGAAACAGAGTTCAGCCAATACCTACTAGGCTACCCCGGATTTCACTATAAAATGGGCTAGCGCTCAACTTCACCCCTCAAGGGATTCTCCAAGACACTCAGTTATCTTCCAAGTTCCTAGCTCGTCTGCATTCTCCTCACCAACGATACTTATAACGTTCAAAAACATCTCTTTCACGCCGAACCTCATCGCAAGTCCGATCTTGTTTACAATTTATATATACTCATCGATCGCAAGCTCGACTGATAAATAAGACCAGGAAAAAGTCTTTTAAATCGATCATATCTACCTTGACAAACTTCGGTCAGTAATCCATTTCTAGGTTCCATTGAGCTTCTTTGCCACCCGTCTTCTGTTCCAAGAGTCACCATAGAGCTTCTCAATCCTATGGCTGAGTGGTGGAGTCTACAATATCGAAGGTATTGGATCTTCATGATGCATATATGCCCCTCCGAACTTCCAACCGGACTTTGAGGACATATCCTCGAATTTTGGCAAGGGACTCCCCCGATTAGTTCTCATAAATGGAAGATCGAGGATAGCCAGATGATTGCGATCATGCCTTGCCCCATAGCATGCACTTTTCTTTTCTGAGCTATTTCACTGCGGGCTAAGCTGTGATCTGAGGCACTCGCCTTACCTGCGACTCTGATTCCGTCCGTCGGGCTTCACGGATGCCCGTCTCACTCCCCCAAGCAATCATCGCTGGCATTCGAAGTTTGGACAGCTTGTCTCATAAGTCTTGAGCTTGATTTGGCTCGCGTTGGGGCAAGCTTCGCCTAATAAACATGTGATCGAAAGACTTCAATCGATGGGTACAAGAAGCTTGTTTTTGGACCCCGTTTGCATTTAATCGCTCTTCGACAAAGTCTGTTTACTCAAAGCCCCCTGTCCTAGGCAGTTTGCATGGATTCAGGAAAAATTGCCTTGAGCCTGTGGGTGTAAAGATAACCCTCGAGGAAGGCACTCAAACTATCTCAGATCAAGGTCCTCCAGGGAGGCAGGTCTGATACCGATTGTTTTACGCAGAAACAGAGGAAACGATTGCGCGATGACTCCAAGAACTACAAATGCTTGATAAGAAGGGTTCATTCCGAGTTCCTATCAGCGTTCCTGGTGTTTATCGGGTGTATTATGTACGCACCAGCCATGAGTCGACTCTTGGCATCCCTTCAGACACCTTGTGTGTTAACCTCTTACGAGTCTGATCTTCATCGCCACTGTTCATCATGGCTTGTCAATCTTACATCAATTCTCGAAAGACAGCTAATGAACTTCCGGTTCCCCACCAGATCCTATCTTTATCGCACAATTTATCAAAACATCTCGTATCATTTCTGTTTCGCTGCGACCCCCCAAACCTTACTATCCCTGGTCTATCCTCGTTTGGGTTCTTGAATCAGACTATCCTTATCATCTCTAGCCATTCTCCTTTGCCTTTATCTGCTGTGTATGTTTGAGGCTGGATAACCAGACAATCTTCTCATAGCTAACATTGATTTTTACCTATTCCCTCACCCCCACTGAAAACATTATTCTCAATCGTCGTCGCATCGAATACGTTTTTCAACTCGCTATGCCTCATACCAAACTGGTCGATACTGGCACCACTCAGACCATGGCCGCAAGCAATTCCGCCTTTGAACTGAACACCCCAGTGTTAGTTTTCTTCTCGAATAAATCTCTTCCGCTCTATGGATACCTGATTGTTTCCTTTTCCATATCAGTCCCTCCGTGCCTGGTACGCCAGGAGGGACCATGGGTCATCATACTCCCAATGTTCAATCTATTCGACGCCATACTGCTGGTCATCGTGGCCCACTTCAAAAGATTTTGGTCGCAAACAGAGGTGTAAGTGTGATGCTGTTGACTTGCCATATATTTTCCTGAGTTGTGAATTTGCTTGGTTATGGAAACTGATCGGAGGGTTTATCGCTGCAGGAAATCGCAATTCGTGTCTTCAGAACGGCTCACGAACTTGCTATGCACACTGTTGCTATCTATTCCCACGAAGACCGAATGAGCGCTCATCGCCACAAGGTCAATAATGCTCTATTGGTACTCATGATATCGAATTTCGAAAACTGATTGCTGGGCATATTTCTCTATATCAGGCTGATGAAGCTTACATGGTGGGAAAAGGTCTCACTCCAGTTGGTGCTTACCTTGCCCAAGATGACATCATCAAATTAGCCCTCGAACATGGTGTAGACATGATTCATCCGGGGTGCGTACCTCTCTTGATATTTGCTTCATAAATTTTGGATCAGCAGCTGACTGTTTGACCTGAATGTAGATACGGTTTCTTGGCCGAAAATGCTCAATTTGCCAAAAAGGTAGAAGACGCTGGAATGGCTTTCATTGGTCCACAACCCGAGGTGATCGATGGGTTGGGTGACAAAGTGAAGGCTAGAACTCTTGGTGACTAGATTTCCCTCCCTTCATACATTCATTTAAAGGAAATATTGACGGAGTATCTCTTTCCCTTTCTTGATCAGCCATCAAATGCGGTGTCCCAGTAGTACCTGGAACTGAAGGCGCGATTGCTAGTTATGACTTGGCCGATGCTTTCATCAAAGAGCACGGATTTCCCGTTATCATCAAGGCGGCAATGGGAGGTGGAGGAAGAGGTATGAGAGTAGTACGAGCAGCCGAAGACTTCAAAGAATCTTTCGAACGAGCAGTTTCAGAAGCGAAATCAGCTTTTGGTGATGGAACGGTCTTTATCGAGCGATTCTTAGACAAACCTCGTCACATTGAAGTCCAACTCTTGGGAGACAGTGCTGGGAATGTGATCCATCTCTTTGAGCGTGACTGCTCTGTTCAACGTCGTCATCAAAAGGTCGTCGAACTTGCTCCGGCTTCTGAATTGACCGAAGAAGTTCGTTCCAAGATCTTAGAAGACGCCAAGAAATTGGCATCAGCTGTAAACTACCGTAATGCAGGTACCGCCGAGTTCTTGGTCGATCAACAGGGACGTCACCACTTCATCGAAATCAACCCTCGTATTCAAGTAGAACATACCATCACCGAGGAGATCACTGGAATCGATATTGTTGCCGCTCAGATTCAAATCGCTGCCGGTGCCACGCTTACTGATCTAGGTCTCACCCAGGACGCAATCACAAAACGCGGGTACGCTATCCAGTGCCGTGTGACCACCGAAGATCCCGCCACGGGTTTCCAACCAGACACTGGAAAAATCGAAGTTTACCGATCAGCTGGTGGTAATGGTGTCCGACTTGATGCTTCCTCTGGATTCGCGGGAGCTCAAATCACGCCTCACTATGATAGTTTATTGACCAAGGTCACCGTCCGAGGTGCTACCTTCGAGATCGCTCGTCGGAAGATGTTGAGAGCTTTGGTCGAGTTTCGAATCCGAGGAGTCAAGACCAACATTCCATTCTTGTTCAGGGTTTTGTCTCATGAGACCTTTGTAGCCTGTCAAACCTGGACCACTGTGAGTTCTGGATGATTGATTTGCCATTGGCTACGGCTAGTTGAATAATGTACTCATCTATTTCGTTCTTTTTTCCAGTTCATTGATGATACCCCAGCGTTATTCCACTTGATCAGCAGTCAAAACCGAGCTCAGAAACTTCTTGGATATCTTGGTGACTTGGTTGTGAACGGTAGTAGTATCAAGGGTCAACAAGGTGAACCTGGTTTGAAGGAGGAGATCGTCATCCCACCTTTCGCCCACCGAACAGATCCCGAAAAGCCTTTAGACGTAACTCGACCAAGCGAACTAGGTTGGAGAGCGATTCTCAAGACCCAAGGACCTGCTGCGTTTGCCAAAGCGGTTCGTGATTACAAGGGTTGTTTGATCATGGACACTACCTGGAGAGACGCACATCAATCTCTCTTAGCTACTCGTTTACGAACCATCGATATCCTCAACATTGCTCGCGAGACTAGTCACGCTTTGGCCAACGCTTATTCGCTCGAATGTTGGGGAGGCGCCACATTTGATGTAGCGATGCGATTCTTATACGAAGATCCATGGGAAAGACTCAGGAAGATACGTAAATTAGTACCCAACATCCCACTCCAAGCCTTGATCCGAGGAGCCAATGCAGTAGGTTATACATCTTACCCGGACAATGCGATCTATGAGTTCTCAAAGAAAGCCGTTGAAAATGGATTAGACATCTTCCGAGTGTTCGATTCATTGAATTATCTTGAGAATATGAAACTTGGAATCGACGCTGCAAAGAAAGCAGGAGGGGTAGTCGAAGCTACGATTTGTTATACCGGAGATGTAGCTGATCCAAAGAAAACCAAATATACCTTGGACTATTATATGAAATTTGCGGCTGAGTTGGTGGCTGAAGGGATCCATGTGCTTGCGATTAAAGATATGGCCGGTTTGTTGACCCCTCGGGCTGCAAAGATGTAAGTAATCTTCATCGAGATCGAAGAATGGTTCAGAAAGCTAATGCACAGTTCGATTCTTTTACAGTTTGATCGGTAGTTTACGTGAAAAATATCCCGAGATTCCTATCCACGTTCATTCTCACGATACGGCTGGGATCTCACTCGCAACCATGTTACAATGTGCCGAATCAGGGGCAGATGTAGTGGATTGTGCAATCGATAGTATGTCAGGTATGACATCTCAATGTGCGATGGGTGCTTTATGCGCTGCTCTCGAACAAAACGGTCTTGGCACTGGAATCCGATATGATGATGTCCAAGCTTTGAAT
Source organism: Melampsora occidentalis (assembly GCA_002157085.1). Lineage (NCBI taxonomy): Eukaryota > Fungi > Basidiomycota > Pucciniomycetes > Pucciniales > Melampsoraceae > Melampsora > Melampsora occidentalis. Next base: position 7,326 of record KZ148321.1, on the reverse strand, counting down.
GTTGGTCTCATCTTTACTACTCAGCGTCTCAAATATTTTTGACTAACGTTACAAATCCATTTCCATAGCTTTACTGGTCTCAATGCCGAATGCTTTACAAATGTTTCGATGCTAATGTGAAAGCTAGCGACTCGGGTGTCTATGAGTTGAGTGTTGTGATCTCAGTGAAACCGATGTTTTGAGAAACTTACCGATTCCTGCTTTGTGTGAAATCTAGACATGAGATGCCCGGTGGTCAATACACTAACCTGATGTTCCAAAGTCAACAACTCGGTCTTGGTACCCAATGGGCAGCTGTGAAGAAAGCTTACGTACGCGCTCTTACATGATTCCGATTAGCTAAAATCACTTTGCTGAGTTGAGTGATTGGATCTGTTGTGATTTATAGATTGATGCCAATCAACTATGTGGTGATATAGTCAAAGTCACCCCATCCTCAAAAGTCGTCGGGGACTTTGCTCAATTCTTAGTTTCGAACAAACTCACCCAAGCAGATGTCGAAGCAAGAGCGGATAAACTTGATTTCCCAAACTCAGTCGTGGAATTCTTTCAAGGTTATCTTGGTCAACCTGTTGGAGGGTTTCCCGAACCATTACGAAGTAAGATCATTCGTGATAAACCTAGGATCGAAGGTCGTCCTGGAATCAGTATGTCACCTTATAACTTTGATCAAACAAGGAAAGATTTACAAGAGAAATTCGGAAAGAGTATTACATCTACGGTCAGTTCTTTTTTTTGTTCAGTTCAATTTCATCTTGATTCTTCAGATGACTGATTTATTTGATGGTCGAATGGGAATTTACAGGACGTTTTATCTTACTGCATGTACCCTAAAGTGTATGAAGAATTCAAAGACTTTTTAACCAAGTATGGTGATTTGTCAATCTTACCCAGTACGTAATCTTCAAGAAAACCATCTTATTGTATGAACAGTAAGCTAACGTGTGAGGATGACGAAAAACAGCACGATATTTCCTTGCCAAGCCTGAAGTGGGTGAAGAGATGCACATTTCGATCGAACAAGGAAAGACTCTGATTGTGAAATTATTGGCTTCAGGCCCAGTCAAGTACGTACATACTGTCTGTCATGGATTCCTGAAAGGATTATAATTGACATCTGTGACACTTCTTCATCTATAGCCCAGAAACAGGAGTAAGGGAAGTATTCTTTGAATTGAATGGAGAGACTCGAGCAGTACAAGTAGAGGACCGTAACGCAGCAGTAGAAGTAAGCCTACACCATTTCTCTGATCTGTATGATCTCTTCAACCAAACTAATGGGGAAACTATTTGATTTCTTAGACGGCTCATCGAGAAAAGGCGACCTCAGACCCAGGTTCAGTAGGATCGCCGATGGCAGGAGTGGTAGTAGAGATCCGAGTTCAAGAAGGACATGAAGTCAAAGCGGGAGATCCGATTTGTATTATGTCGGCCATGAAGATGGAACAGAATGTCACGGCTCCGGTAGGAGGAAAGGTTTCGAGAGTGGCTGTTGGACCGGGTGATAGTCTTGGATCTGGGGATTTGATTGTAGAGGTACGTTGGGTTTTTTCCTGTTTTGTTTGGTTTGGTTGAATTTAGGCTTGGATCACTGATTGGGTTGTTTTGGTTTGGTTTTTGGTCTTCTTTGTTGGTTTTGTTCGGATGACAGATCAAACATAGTTAGAAGTATAGAACTTGGTGTTTTTTGAAAAAGCTAGAGATGAGTAAAATGAATGAGATGATCATGAAGTTTTGAATGTTTGAATGACTTGTGTGTACGATGATCTGAATGTGGTATAAAAAATAAAATGAAAAAAAATGGTATGAAAAGAAAGAGAACTTGTTGTGTTTCTTGAATGTATAATAGATTGTTTAGATATTGCTATATATGAGAATCCGAATGAATGTCTTGAATTGATGAATGTCTTGAAATCTTGAAGTTTGATGATTGGTTTTATATTTGGGTTTCTTCAAGTGATGGATTCTAAGCTTGATGGATATACATATGTTTTCATGAATCAATCAATCGTGATCAGATGAAGAATCCAAAGTTTGATTCCTTTCTATGGATTCTCTTGTCATTGATTTCATACCGTATCTCTTGCTCGATCTTATCATTTTGACAATTCAACCTCACTTTATGATAACAATGAATGAATCATGGAGGAAAGTAATAAACCACAATGCATATATATTGAAGATTTTGAGCCAATGACGTCATCGTGCTGGCTTAGATCAATGGTAGATCGTCTCCCTCCTACGTAGCACGTGCGAGGAGAAGGTTGCGGGTTCGAGTCCCGTGGTTAGTGTTCCTTTTTGCGTGCTTGAGTGCCGTAGTACTGCATTGAATCGAGCTATTTGTATGTCTTCAAAGGTGTTGTTTTTTTGGTGTTGATGAGGATATGATCGAAGAAGGAAAGAAAAGGATCTACCAAATTTCTTGAGTTGAATTTTGATTGATTTGGATTTGAATTTATTAATTCTTTCGGAGATTATGTAAAAGTGATTACATAAATCATGGATAGTTTAAGCCTCCAATTGTTTTGAT
>MWRL01027772.1:0-11065 GCA_002157085.1 Melampsora occidentalis | reverse complement strand
GGTGTCACAGTCTGCACAGCTTTGTATCTGCCCACCCTAAAATAAAACTGACAGCATCTTTTTGCTCTCTTACGATGTGCAACATAAATGTGCCCTGTCTTGCCCTGTAGACCCATCAGGATTATGTTGTTTCCATATTGTGGAAAAATCTCACTCAGTGAGATCCCTATGTTCTCATTGGATGCTAGGAATTTCAATGATCCATTGTTTTGATCAAGAAGCTTGCTAAGGCTTGAACAAGATCAAATCATCCAAGAATCCAAAATAGATGGTAAGTATAGTATGTATTCTGACAAAAACATCCATCGACTTTCTTCTACAATGGTTGTGCTACGAAAAATGCAAAATCACTATCGTTATGTACCATTCCACGTCTGAGAGTGACTCATGTGTAGATGGAATCAAAACCAATCGAACTCAAAAGCATTTATCAAAGTTGAAATTACTTATGTAAACTTGACGGACGATCAATTTGAGAATGAAGATAAGGAATAATCCAGCGAAAATTAAAAGCTCATCAGCTTGATAAACACGGAAATAGACTGGTGAGCGATTGAGTGAAGTGATTGTTTGGCAGAGGGTTGAAGGAAATTTGACTTTCGGACTTCTTTACTTATGGGGAAATCGATCAAATCAATCTCAGCAATCTTTGTGTCTGATTCTGAGGGGCTGAAGCAAGCCTTACAAATTGATGAAGCGTCCTTTAACACAATGAGGTGCGAATTCGAGGCTGAATGGTGTCTACTTGAGTGGGCGTAATCTCAAAATCTCACTCGTTGGCAAAGGCTCAAAGGGACTCAAGTTGATCTGATTTATTTAGTTTAGTTTGAAAATTATATGGGTAAAAGATAGGTCAAGTGAGAAAGGACAAAAGAAATCATACATTGTGTAAGAGATATATAGGAAATGTCAACACTAAAGAATTGCAAGAGAAAGCAATAAGAGTCGACAAGGGAAGAGAACCAGAAGATCAAACATATCTATTTCCTCATTAAAAAAAAGAAAACAACAGTTCTCAAGGGGAATCCTTCTTCTTTTTTTAAACAAATGCTTCTCATATATTATGACAGCCTATTGATGGCTAGAATTTAAAAAATTATCCATATCCCTACATTATAGTCTTGAAAAAATCCTACATGTGAAATTAGAAAGGAAAAAACGATAGTACCATCCGAATAAACAAAACCAAAATTTTGATAACAGGAAAATAAAGAATTGGAGATTCCACTTTGAACAGCACCACTTCTCTCCACTATGCTGAAGAGGTTAAAAGATGACTAGTTTTAAACGGTCAGACCAATTGAGGATTCAGTGCTACTGGTCACAAACGCTCGTACATCCATGAGATCGTTGAACGCTCGCTCATCCGATTCAACGCCTGCGCTGATCTCGGAAGTTTCCAGGGGAGTGATACATTTGGAATCAGATGGAGAGTTGCTGACAGTCGTGGCCTTATTGACAGGGAGATCTGAAGGAGATGTTTGAGAAGAGTGATGATCGGATGATGTCGGACTACGGCCATTGATACCGTTCGGCAAGTTGTTTGAAGCTGAAAATACATGTGGTGAGATTCCTGAAGGGCTAGAGTTGCTGACCGCATCTAACGAGTTTTCCCCATTGTAATTGTTGGAAGTCATATCAGGGTTACCATTAGCAGTGGATGCTTGTTGTTGTACGATGGCAAAGGCCTGTGAAGTTGTGGGCGAGAACAAGAAGTTGTCGTTGCCTGTTGATGTCGGTATTGTGATAGTAACATCTGATGTAGAATTAGGGCCGTCATGCAGAAGCTGCTGTTGATCTATGGCTTGGTCGGTGTAAGACGGGTACGACGAGGCATCAGGAGCCAGATACATCATTGAGTTAGATTGTTGGGACTGGAGCTGCTGGATAGCGTCGGTGGAGGTTGCATCGACCGATGCTGCAACAGCTGCAACATGTAAGGCGACTTTTCTAAGGACCTTGAAGCCCAGCCATTCGTCGAAAAACAAGTTGACGATCTGGAATGATCCAAAACTTGCTGCCGAACGGAGGGTGAGATCCCTGATGAGCTGCGAACTGACGAAACACCATCTGACCAGCAAGGAGCGGGGACTCAAAGAGCGTTCGCCATCTGGGCTTGGTTGCAAGCATCTGTCGTAGGTACACTCGGCAAATTGGATGAAGTTGTCGATTGTCACATTCGGATTTCCAATCACTTGTCGGAAGTCATCAAAACAGTGCCCAAGGGTATCGTGTTGACAATTGGTTACCAAAGCAGCTTGATTGCGCACAGCTTCGAAGTCGATACCGTCCCATGCTTCCACCATATCCTTCAAGCTTTGAGGATTAGCAAAGATACCGGAAAGTGCCTGTGCAAGTTGACATATTCCAAGGTGTCGAACAATTAGGTGTCCGAACCGGGCTGCTAATTCAATCTTTGGTCCCACAAAGTTTCCAGGGTAACTCTCCAAGGCTACTATGATGACCTGTTCCATGCTTTGGGCCAATTGTCTAAGCGAGGCAAAAGCCTGTTGAGGCATTGGGCTCAAAGTTTGAGATTGAAGGTAATCGAGTATTTGCTGAGAATATTTACGGTTCAGCGTCAGAAGTCGCGAAAAGGAACTAGATGATTGGAGTCATCAGCACTTACGTCGTATAGGACAGCGTCCGCTCGATAAACAAGACTCATCAATACGGGATGGCCAACTGATTCGCGACTTGGGGCATCGAGACCGGCCCAGAAGTTCCTTAGATTGAGCTCAAACTTTGATGCCACCTTGGTCAGTAAGAGGGATTGAAAGACAAATTCAAGCTAAAAAACGCAAAAGGTAACTCACTTGATCAAACCGGTAACTTTTGACGGAGTCAAGTAGACTGCGCGAATGCTCAAGGTACATGTTCCAAAATTCTCTGGCTTGGCGAGCGTCTAGGTCACTTGCACTCGGTTGATTGAGAGCTTCGTCCACGTTAGGAAACGGAATGGCTTGATCGACTTGATTTCCATTGTTGTCCAGTGAACCACTGTTCATTCCAGAAGTATGTCTATTGGTTCTACTATCGAGACGAGCCAGAGCTGCCATGCTGGGTCGCGCTGTTCGAGGAGTTTGTGGCTGAGAATTGTCGGCGTCCATGGACATCAAACCACTGTGTGAAAGACCCAAGGGGTGACTCGAACTGCAATCCGAGTCAATGTCATCATCAGCAGAGGATGGAGTCTGGCTTCCGTGATGCGAAGGTTCCGGTTGTTCATTCCGACTCAGATTCATGAGGATCTCGGCTTCCTTGGCTGTGGCAGGCCTGATACCACAATCTGATGAGAAGAAAGAACGATGAGCCAGTGTCTACGAGATGAGTCTGTAGAAAACGACTGACAGTGATATTTGGAGTTGCCTCTTACACCCAAACGCCGTGTCTTGATGTTTGGGAAGCACTGGCGGACAGCTTTCCCAAAACTTGCCGAGTCTGGAGAAGTATGGGATCAGTGCCAAGCCGCAGATGAAGAGATTATAACAAGACTGACTGATGGGTTTGATTTCATACTGTTGACAGATCCTGAGATACGAGCCGTATAGACCTTGTCTGGAGACGTTACCATCAGTATACGAGATGTAGGAGGAATTCAGCCTATGGATGAAGAGGAGCGGTGCGAGTAAGTAAAAACCAATGAATCAAAACAAGGCAATGAGCTATGTCGCGTACCAGGCTTGGACAAATGCTTGGCGCGCTCGGTCAGATGCGGATGTCGTGACAGCTGTCCGAATGTGATGTGACAAGGCTTCATAGGTTTCAGTGCTATCGAGCGTCATTCGACCCATCTGAGCTCCCATGCCGCCCAGAGCCGTGTTGACCATTCCTCCACCCACGCCGACCATACCGCCCGCGACCATACCGTTAGCGCCCATGTTGACCATCGTGGATCCAAATGCTCCACCATGACCGTGGACGTTCGCTACAGCGGCATAAGGGTCCATGAAGGCACCAGCAGCGCCAATTCCGGTTTGATGGGGTGGTTGCGATTGAGAGTGTGAAGGATTTCCATTCCAATCAGTAACAGAATTTTCGCGTGACTGACTACGCAAAATTTCAGCAATTTCATCTTCGGTGCTGGATGGTGTATCGCTGACAATACTACTGCTACGCATTAAGCTTGATGCACTGGTTCCTGCGCTATGCCGTTCTTCACCATTCCATGATAGATCTGTTTGAAGTGCATAAGGAGAGGAAGCGTGCGCTCGGGCACGACGGAGCATTTGAGCTTGAGATACTTTGCGGCCTCCAGGAACCCCAACGCTCATGCCGTTTACACCGTCGGGAGAGTTACCCTCGGAGATAGCAGCCGAAGAGACTGAAGAGACTGAGGAAACGCGGTGGTGTTGGTGATGAGGATTGTTGGTATACTGATGGAAGGAGTCCGCCGAGACAGGAACGCCCCCAAAGGCTGCGCTGGCTGAGACGCTACCGGCGTAAGATGCCGGAAGGGCAAAGGCGTCGTTGCCGAATGGGTCATGTGTGGCGCCCGAGTTGGAGTAGTTGTGTGTGTCATGATGCCCGGAGCTAAGAGAGCTCAAGCTACTGGCGTTGCTGACGTGCCGTTGATGATTCGATTGTGTATTGTGATGGTGATCAAATTGGTGGTGAGGGACTTGAGACATCATGGTCTTGGAAGAGTGGTTGCCACCGAGGTCCTGACCAGACGATGGGTAATATTGGGTCTGATTGGTATCAAGTAGTGAAGCAGTCTGGCTACCAAATTGGGAACCGAGAACGGTCTGGTATGGATGGTGTAGCAATGAGTCTTGTTGCTTGGTAGTAGGTGTGATGGAGCCAGGGGCGTAGAGGGGAACAACGGTGGAGAGGAGAGTAGGTTTTGAAGCAGTTGTTGCCATGTTTATACGTTTCTAACGCTGAGCGCAAAGCACCTGGTTGGCTAGAAGTCTAGGCTCGTGAGAACGCAACGGGGACTGATTGACTCGGTGGGAAAAGACTGGGTGGGCATAAACGAGCCAAAGAGAAGCAGGGTCGAATTCCTGGGTCTCAACTGATTCGGTCGATAAAGATATCAATTAGTAGACTAGAACGACCGAGCTGGACGGGAATGGGATCTGACAACAATGAGCACAAGCAGAGGTCGCAAGAGTAGAGTGCGGATCAATCCCATCGATGTTGACAAGATCTTGGCCATTGATAGCCTCACTGAATAGAAAGTTGACATGAATGTCGCCCGCCGAGTGGTAAGGAGACGATGGATGGTAACCATGCCACACAAAATGATCACACGTCAAGGTTGAACACAAAGTACAACTGATCGGCTTAGTAGGTCTGAAGATGAGAATACATCACAGAAATTGAGAAGCAAGAGTGACAATCGACAACAACGACCGGTAACATGCTCCTTGCTAACTGGGCTGTCTCTTCGGTCGCCGTTTTTACTCGTGGATGGCGGTCTGTTAAGCACCGAGGTATTCGACCAGTTGTGCGGGTGCTCTCATTAGAGAGCTTCCTCACAGCATATATGGAATGGCAATCGTGAGAAACTCTAGGTCTACCCAAGAAAGGTTCACGGCATGTAGTGTTGATGGAGGAGTCCAGTGGAATACAAAAGAAAATGATAGATGAAGAAAGACAGAGAGTTTACACATACGGGATTTCACGAACTAGGCTGGGTAAAGACGCTGGCAGTCGAGGCGAAGAGGAATGGACGCAGACGAGCTGAGAAGTTGGATCTGAGAGTGATTCCCAGAACAATGACGCCGAGGTTGCAGTGGAGTTCAGTCCTGGGCTGTCCTGTGACCGAAAGCAAATTTCCACCAGTGGTAAAGATTGAGGGATGTTTAGAACAACTGAGCCACTTCCGCCAGAGTGCTGCTCGCTTTTTTGAAGGCTGAGTTGGAGGTGTGATAAGGTCATGATTGAGGGCAGTAGATTGAGGGCGACAGATTGAGGGTAGCAGAATGAAGACCGATTCGAACAACGTCGCGTGTAAACGGTGTAGTGCAAAACGTGGAGGGAGAGTTCAAGTCAATCGGAGTCCCATCCAAAGTGAGAGTGTGTGGTTGACCGAGGCTCAAGTACAGACAACAAGAATGATGGATAGAGAAAAGCTAGCAAGCTAGTTGATTCGCTTACCGACTAAAACGCTATAAACAAATCACAATAGACCTCAACAACGTTCGAGGACGAAACCAGTTCCGTAGCAACAGTAACTCGGCCCTGAAGCTGGACAGTTAATGACCAAAGGCAAGAGTCAGTAGAGAGATAGATGAGAGTGGTGAGTGAGTCAGGTGAGATAGGATCGAGGGTCACCTTGTGAACGGTCACTAGAAACCAAGGATGTACAACGCAAAGAGGAAGAAGGATAAGTTAAGAGAGTGGGCTGAGGTAAAGAAGCTGAAAATGTTTCAGTTTGTGTTTGTGTTTGCTTGACGATGGGGAATGAAGACAACCAAAACACAGGAAACGGATGAAGTTGAGAAAACCGTTGTGCTTGAGTTGAACGATGGAGAAAAAGCAGGGATTTAAGAAGGAAGATAAGAGGAAGACTATGATCTTAGGTAGGATTGGGAATTGGATTTGGTCGATAACTTTTTACAAATTGATTGGATATCTTCCAAGCTACTACGGTTAATATGTACTTCTGATTTCGCAACACTGGCACCATCCACTTCCGGATAGTTAACAAAAGGAATTGAGAGATATCTTATTCGGATGTTTGTACCAGCTGAGGAAGAAGAATATCATGAACGCCGGAGGAAATGATTAGGAATTTATGCAGCCAAGGCGATGGTAGGTAGGTCAGTTTGTATATGCATCACTTCATCCATATCATCAAAAAAAGGTTGTATGACCGCCATGATATCAATATCTCAATATCATATATCATCACATTCACGCCACCACAGCCGATGCATATCCGCATTCCTCATTAAGATTCCAATCAGCCGCACTCACAATGGCATTTCATCGTAAAAAAAAACCACCGTCATGACAACACAGATATTGCTCTGATTGTAAGTTAAAGCAAACAATAAACATTTCGGCCAATGGAATTAACAAATTGACAAACGATGATCAAGTTCATGAAATTGTGTACCTCAATTCCAAAGCGCGTCATTTAACAAATTGACCCGTCGGTCAATGACCCCTTCAGCTCACGGACAACGGTTTTCTTTTGGAGAGGGAGTTTTTTCTTGGACCCCTCCCCAGCTGGCTGCTGAAGTATAGGCACTGTGGACCGGGAGGGGAAGCGCGTCTTTGGCTTACATTTCGATGCCCTCATGGTGCGAGTGGATTGTGCGATCCGGCTGAACACTTGGTGTCATCACTTGATGAATTAGAGAGTGATGATCCTGAATGAAATGACATGCAATTTGATGACAAATCGAAATCTGACTTTGATTTAATAAGTTTGGACGTCTATCTTGGGTAAGAGACAAGTGATGAAATTCAGAAAAAGTCATGCAACTTGGACTCTGAAGCAGCGATTTTCTTCCTGATGACTAGGCTACGCAGATCCAAACTCAGTCTTATGAGCACACCACGAGGACTTTTCGACTCTTTTCTAACCAGGTGCTGTGCATACATGAATGTAGTTTGATGTTATCCTTATCCTTCTGGCCAATAAGAACGAAGCTTCACTTTAAGTCTATGGTCCCCCATTTGAGATATGATAGATATATCCTGATCGCATCTTGAAGATCTCACCGGCGATTAAGATATCCCCACATGTCTTCTTGGTGGTAATTTTTCTCCTCTGCTGTTTTCACAAGCCCCACATAGATCCTACTACATACCTACTGCATTCAGACAGCCAATCTTCCCATTCTCAGTCTTTGAGTAAGGAAGGTTTGAGGAGGTGAAAGTTTTTAGTCCAATGTTTACATCTTTGATCTCTACTGATTTAACTCAGTACCTCTTCTAGGGTAAGCTTGCAGGACCTTCTATAGGATTGGTGTAATGAGGTCAGCCATACTATTACACCTAACTGTGTTCTACACAGGACTTCATATGACTAGGCCTTGTAGCAACTTCAAGGTGGGAGCCAGAAACTCTATCAAGCCAGCCCGGATGCTGGTCAATGCTATTGCTGTGGTGCTGTTGAGCTCAACTATCTAACAGTGGCTTCATTTCATGGTCCGCAATCAATTATATTTCAAGCTTGGTGGAGATTTTTACGCTTCTTGGGCCTCAAAAAACATGACCCCAGCTTGTACTCAGGCAGCCCTTACTCTGAGCACCATGCCTGCTTGGCCCAATTGTAGAGCTCTTTGATACTTTTGCCCGTACACCCAGGATCAGCTATAGTACTTGTGTGATTTTGCAGCAAGCCGAGCTAGAATATCATTGGACATACTGGACCAAGTCATAGCCCAAGTCCAGCTCAAGACACATGCACGCCCACATGAGATGATGTTTTGCTCACACAGAGTCAGGACTGATGTGTCTGTTGGCCTGATTTTTGGACACTCTGAGTCTGGAGTACTATGTTTAATCAATGAGGGTGCCACCAAAACTTCCATTTGTTTTCTAAGGGGATCTTTCAAATTCATTAGATACAATCCACAGAAGATCAAAAGTAGGAAGTAGATTTTGCTGTCTGTGTAATTGTACGTCTATCAGACCCCCGCTAAAAAACAATGGAAAGAAAAGTGCCACTTTCTGACTCAAGCCATATATCCTGTTTTACAAGAGCTTTGGCAAAAGAGAGGTGTCAATTCAGCTTCTTTAGAAGTACCATCCAAATAACAAAGCCGTGTTATCTCTCAATCAAACCAGAGCATTGGGGGTGGCAAGTTGCCCTCCCAACAACTAAAACGTAGTGAGACACCAGTTCAATTTTTATCTTGACAAAATACATCACTGTTATGACCTCATCACAGTGGAAGTTGTTGCTCCCACTTTGTGTCAATTAAAAGTTGCCCATAGGCAAAGCCAGAGCCTCTTGTGTCACACAGTGAATACAACACTTGCAGTGCTGCTCACAACCTCTTGTCTCTTTGGACTGGCCAGTCTCAAAATGCAGTAAATGTAATGTTAATCAATGTCCACCCTTGGCAGAGTAACAACTTGAATCAACTTAGTACTGGGCGTCATTTGGTGCATTGCCTCTGGCCTGGTCTCTGCTTAAGTTTGTTTTCCTCCAGGCTTTCCATGTGAAAGATGAGGGACATTGAAACTGCACTGCATTGGGTTACATGGCTTGGTCACAAATATTACTGAGATATCATTATTCCTTCTGAAGCAACAATTTGTAACCATAATTTGGCTGTTGTTTGTTCACTCTGCAAACAATCTTCATTCCCTCAGTGTCATGCAAAGAAACTATTGTATGTAGCATTTATAGGTCTCCTTGGCTCAATGTATATTCATTCATTGTTTTTGTGGTAACCAAAAGTATTTAAAACATCTAAAACAACCCATGTTGCCCTTCTTGATAACTTTGCACTCTGATATTTAGTTAACTTAAGTGGGGATGAGGCAAAGACATAGGGGCAAAATCACATTGCTGGCAGTTGACACAATATTGGGATGATGCTTTGTTTGGGATTGCAATAGCAGAAAGAGGGGAAAAAAAGTATTTCTGATTGTGCCTTGAACACAGAAGTAGCAACAGGATAAGGGCACGTTTGGTATGACTTACAAAAGTTTGTACCTTTTGAAAGGTACAATATTTCCAACCCCGGAAAGTTGATTTTTGTTTTAAGTTGACTTTCATCAAGAAGTCGACTCAAAGGTACAAAAAAGCCATAATTTGTTTAGCAGCCATAATCTTCTTGACTGTTTTGACCTTTTGACTATCACATTTATTAGTTTGTTTCTAGTTCCAGAATAATCAACTGATTCACTCTTTTATTTACACTTTTCTTGTATGAGTATTGAATTCATTTCAGAAAGATGTAATGCTATCTTTACATGTTTCAACTTTTGTTTAGTCATTGGCAAGCCTGATCAAGGTTCTATTGAACAATAGAATTTCAGGTAGCTTTCTCATCTTGTAAGATAGACAGCTTGATTGAATAACACCAGTAGAGATGATGTGGTGCGTGGTGAATTGAGATGATGAATTGTATGGATTGAGCGCTAACTTAACTTGGTTGAACGTGGTGTTCAACTACAATTTTGATGTGAGTTGAAGTTAGGATGAGGGGTAGTGGAGATGTTATTGTACAATGTAGACAAAATGTGACTACCTTGATTTTGGGTCAAATAAGTAGCTTATTGAACAGATAAGGAGCTTGTTGTCTCTTTATTTTAAGTAGCAAAATAAGCTTCTTTTGGGTCCCATAAGTAGCTTTGAAAAGTTATAAAAATTCCCCGCCAAACCAGCTTTTCGAAATTCAACTTATGAAAGTCAAATCTCAACATAAGTAGCTTAAATTACGCCATATCAAACGTGCCCTAAGGCTTTGAAAAACAACAATGATCATCCATATAGGAAAGTGAAAAAGAGTTGTAGATTGAGGACACCACTATCATACCAATAAATGTAATGTGATCTAGGTTTCATTGTCTTTGACACCCAAAAAATACTGTTTAAGTACATTATTAATGCAATTATAATGGTCAGCTATGATAGCATAAACAGAGTAGGGAACAGACCACTCCAAGTATGAGATAAAGAATGAGTTGAATTGGGATTTGATTTGTAGTATTGGGAGGGGCCAGATGCCCTTCTGACAGCAAAAAACGTAGTGGGACACCGGTCCACCTACTCTAGTGGGATCTATGATGGGGTCAATGATGAGAATGGAAGCAATGTAGGATTGTAGAGAAACATGTACCACATGGGAAATGGGCAGATAACCATAAAAACTTACTGGCAAATGGGGAGGCACAGTGGACATGACTACAGTCAATGTAGCCACAGTTACTACACCAGTAAGTATTGGTGATACTCAGTATAGCATTTGTCATGGCCTGAGACCATGGACATAGAAAGAGAGCAGTGGGAAGAGGATCATGGGATTGGTGGGAAGAGCAGCGGACCACTGACGGATCACTGATCCACGACTACACCAAAGACTACTACCAAAACCACACATGTCAACCAAGAGAAACTTGTAGATATTCTAGCATATAAGTAGTGGCT
>KZ148317.1:3086-16380 GCA_002157085.1 Melampsora occidentalis | reverse complement strand
GTGAACATCGGTTACATAGTGTATTACCACCAAGAAGCCAAGAACAACAGTACAGCTGCCAGCATCACTCAGTCTCAAGCAAGTGTAACAGACTTTGTACTATTTAAAACTCATTCATCCATCCATTGAACATTCATCCATTCATCATTTGAAATTTCCTCATTTGTTCATTTCCATTTACAACATCAATCAATCATCTAAATAAAATAACCATTCTCATTGAAATCTCAAAAACATTGGTAAGTTTATCTCAATCATTCTCGATCACTTCAACATTCAATTAACATTCATTCGATCGATTCTATATATCATCAACTACTAGACTTTCATCATGTCAGATAACTTATTAGCACCAAAACCAACCAAAGACGGTCTGGATCCTCAACTTCACGTACCTGGTTTTACTCCAAGTCAAACTCCTGATCCAAATCAACGTCATCATGTCGGTCAAACCAATTCAATCAATCAATCTTGAATCTTACAAATAGTCACTTACATTCTCATTCACACTCTTTTCGAATAGGTCGTTCAAAATACTGCTGGATATGAAGAGGTTGTGTTTGAGGGAAAGAAAGCTCAAGCTTTGAGTGTTGAAGAGATTGTCACTAAGAATGGTTTCGTACCCCACAATTTGGTCCATAATGAAGTAGCTTGGTTGTAAGTCAATCATTCAAAATCTCCATACCTTTGGATATCTTGACTCACTATTCTTCTGATCTCTTTCAACTCCTCAGCTACAACAACCTCGGTATCGGTTCGTGTTTTTCTTAAGAATGCCTTACCTAATTGTATACTGAAATCAACTCATTGGGGACCTTTTCATATGAATAGATGATCAGTACTTTCGTATGGAAACAGCCGAAACCGTAGCTGAACATGTCACCTCACTTTACGGCGCTAAGATCTTGGCTTGGTCTCGACATCAGAAACAATTAGAGATCAACCTTGAAAAAGAAACTGAAAATAACGCGGTTTATATTCATTCTTCGACTCCTGGTGTATCAGATCCTTCAACTAACTTTGAAGCTAGGTTAGTGATCATCAGATTCGTAAATTATCATCTACCTTTTTCACATGCTCATCTTTGTCTGATTTTGTTTTCGTAGGATTGATGAAAAGTTTTTGGATATCCCGGCGGAAGCTGGGTGTTTCAGATTGGAAACTTACCGATCGGCTGGTAATGTGGCTTCTAATGTTGCTCAACGTGAGTGCTCGCTGAAGTTACCAAGAGAACAAGGCGGGAAACCAAAATTGTCCATGTAACCAGATTGTTACTTAACCAATGCTTGACATTTTTGGAAAAAGTACTAAAGTTGTGTAATTACTAACATCTCAATCATGTTTTTTGGTTTCAGAACTTCGTTGTTATTTTGTCACCAGATGTAACTTCATCAACCCGTCTCCCAAGCCCAACACAGAGGAACACTCGGATATTCGTCAAGTTTCCGATCAAACCTTCTTATCTAAAGTTTCACCCAACACCTTGGATATCTATCAGGCCGTGATGAAAAATGCCATCACACGTACTGGTCCTGTGGTAGAATGTTATGAAGTTGAAGGCAACGTACTCGAACGTCGAGTGGTGATTGCTTATAGGCATGGAAGTACTAACCATTTGTTCAGCGCTATGAGTGACTTGTACCACTTTTATGGACTTTACAGTACTCGCAAGTATGTTGGTGAGTAGTTACTTTCAATTTCCAGTTAAGGAGCAAACCTAGTGCTCATTCTTTATTTTTTTGAAATTCTCAGAGCGTTTTAGCAATGGGATGACTATCATTTCAATTTACTTGCACTCCCTTCGTGGTCCACCCATGTAAGTCAACATTCCCTATCGATCAGTCAACTTTCAACTTAGCTTATGTTGGAATATGATCATCACATTTCAATGTTTTAGTGAAGCTGCCATCGTTCAAGTCATCAGAGAAGCTTCATTAGTATTCTGTCTACCAAGCAACCCATTTTTCCAACCTACCACCAAACACGCAGTCCAAGAGGCTACCTATGCATACTGTGGTTCGATCTTCTCACAGCACTTTCTCAACCGACTTGGTCCATCCTATCTCGCTCTCAAAGGCTTATTGAACGAATCAGACCCGGTTCAAGCTGGTGTTTTAAATGACATCAAACGTCGTTTCAGAGAGGAGACTTTCACTCGTCAAAGTATTTATGAAGTCGTCTTAGCTTATCCCGCCATTGTTAGCAAAAGCTTTTTTTCGTATCACTACGTGAACAGAAATAATGACCTTGCCTATCTTTGTAGATTCGATTGTTATATGTCAATTTCGCTTTGGTCCACTATATCAGTGCACCATCGGCTCGACAACAACTCATGTGAGTTTCTCTATCATAGATTTCGATCAATCCAAAGCTAATCTCTCTTGAAATAGGCCTACACTTTCATACCAGCGTTTACAAACTGGAACACCTCTTACCGATCAAGAGCTCTACACCAAGATTCGCAAAGTAGCTCTGAACTCTCATGATCTCCAGGTTTTGGAGAGTTTCTTGGTGTTCAACAAGCATGTGTTGAAGACCAACTTTTACACTCCTACAAAGGTGACTCATCGAAACTGACATGGGAGCTCGATTTCATCATACATTGCTGACTTCGTTCTGTTTTTCCAAATAGGTGGCATTATCATTCAGACTAGACCCCACCTTTTTGCCTGACGCAGAATACCCAATGACTCCATATGGATTAATCATGGTTGTTGGATCTGACTTCCGAGGCTTTCATCTCAGGTTCAAAGATGTAGCTAGAGGAGGAATTCGAATCATCCGATCCAGAAACAAAGAAAATTATTCGATTAATCTTCGACAACAATTTGATGAAAACTATAATTTAGCATTCACACAATCCTTAAAAAATTCAACGATTCCAGAAGGAGGAGCCAAAGGAACGATCTTACCTGAATTAGATGCCAATCCGAGAGCATGTTTTGAGAAATATGTGGATGGAATCTTGGATTTGTTGATTCTTGGTCAATCACCTGGGATTAAAGAACCCATTGTGGATTTGTATAATCGTCCGGAAGCTTTGTTCTTTGGTCCTGATGAAGGTACAGCTGATATGATGGATTGGGCAGCCTTACATGCTCGCGAGAGAGGGTATGGACAATGGAAGAGTTTCACTACTGGTAAGAGTGCTGGGTTGCTAGGTGGAATTCCCCATGATGCTGTGAGTAAGATGGTTTTGATGAAAGGAACGCTGGTTGAACATGGCACTGAACAGACACAATCTTGGTTGCGTAGTTTGGTATGACCAGTTTGTCAGTCAGACAGTTCATTGTGGGAATTTATCGCTCGCTCGGGCTTAAGGAGAGCGAAGTGACCAAGATTCAGACTGGGGTTCGTTTTCTTCACTGCATTCTTATGTTATCAGTTTGAGACTCATCATCCGAATCACTATCTCTCATTTACAGGGTCCAGATGGGGATCTAGGATCAAAGTGAGTTTTCAAAGAAAACCATTCTAAAGAAAACCATTCTCCATGACTCATCTTATCCACATCTGACACAATCAAACTTTTTTGTAGCGAGATCCTCTTATCCAAAGATAAGACTATCACGATTATTGATGGAAGTGGAGTAATTCACGATCCACATGGGTTAGATCGACCAGAATTGATCCGACTTGCACAAGAACGAAAGATGGTATCTAATTTCGATAAGTCTAAATTGGGTAAAGAGGGATACTTCATCTCAGTAGATGATAATGATCGAACCTTACCTAGTTGAGCGTTTTTCACCTTTTTGATTTAGACAGATGTGATGTGATGTTAGAAAGACTGATGTGTTTTGATTGGTTCCTAATGAAACCAGGCGGAGAAGTGATCCCAGATGGAACAGCCTTTAGGAATGAAGCACATTTCCGTTACAAGGCTGATATCTTTGTTCCATGTGGTGGAAGACCTGAAGCGATCAATGTTGGAAATGTGGCTAGGATGTGGGACGCTGAAGGGAAATGTAATGTGAAATATATTGTGGAAGGTGCTAATCTCTTCATTACTCAACAAGCTAGATTAGTCTTAGAGAAAAAAGGTATGCACAAGTTTCGATATACCGATAATTCATATTGTTTTGTTGAGAGTGAGGAAGAGATTAACAGGTTTTTATTCTTTGAAATAGGTGTGGTCTTGTTCAAAGATGCTTCTGCTAATAAGGGAGGGGTCACTTCTTCTTCTTTGGAAGTCTTGGTCGGATTAGGATTAAGTGATTCTGAGTATATCGAACTGATGACATCACAGAATTCACCAGGATTCTCAAAATTGTTGAGTAGATTGAATTACAATTGATTCCTGACTGAAACTTGACTGACTTGAATTGATGTTGAAAATTTTTCAGTTACACGAATTATGTAAGAGATATTCAAAGAACGATCACCATGAATGGAGCAGCGGAATTTCAATGTATTTGGAAAGAATCAATAGATGGCAAAAAACCAAGAGCCGTGATTACAGATGAGATTGGAAAGATTTTAATGAAATTACAAACTCAATTAGAAGAATCGGATTTGTTTGAAAACCTTGAAGGTCGGAAAGCGGTTTTGATCCAAGCTATGCCTAAAACGTTGGTTAATAAAGTCGGATTGGATGTCTTGATGGAAAGATTACCTGAGGCTTATCAACGTAGTGTGTTTGCTAGGTTTGTGTTACATTCTTGTTTTTTCTTTTGTTCTTTGGCAAACCTTTTTTGGACTCTTTCTCTTGTGAGGGTTTTGCATTGACGGAATTTGGGTTTTCTCATGCAGTTTTGTGGCGTATCGATATATTTTCCAATATGGGCTTTCAGCTTCAGCTGTTGATTTCTTCCGTAAGTGGTAGATGGTCTGATGATCAAAGAAACGGTGAATAAAAGTTGAGATATGATGTGGATTGTTTGATTTATAAATTTAGATTTCTTTTCAAGATTCAAACAAGGTGGTGTGATTACTCAGGAGTAAAGACCCGCCAAAAAAAAGGGAAGGAAATGTGTTTTAAGTGCAAAGGAAAACGAACTTTGTCTGAAAAAATGGTCGAGGGTGGGCCGATTGAGAAGTTCAAAGATGGGATGAGAAGACGGGAGGTTTTGTTGTAACTTGTGACTACATAGTTGTGTTGAAATTGAAGATGAGGATATTTAGTTCCATATAGGATTCTTTTTTGTATCTGTTTTTTTTCTCCATCTGTTTTTTTCTTTTTTTGAAATTGATGATCATGTTCATGTGACAAGAAGCCTTTTATCAATGAGAAACTCGATATGAGAGGTTTTGTGAAAGAATTGTGTTTACTTTTTTGGTTTATGATTGGGTTCGGTTTCCTGGAATTTGAATCCAGAGTTTGAAATGTTTCTTGTAAGGCATGGTCGAGTTGTGTAGGGTGGTACGTCTTTCATTTAGATAGGTACAAGAGAAACTCACGATGAAGCTTTTCAATGGCTTTTTTTTACAACATGTTTGTGGAAACTTATACATGATAAGATGAAGTGGTCGATTGAAATTACGAGTTAAGTGGATCGTACAAAAAGTAGTTAAATACATATCAGCATTAAGTAATATATAGAAAAGAATATTGGAGTAGAGTTAGAGTGACAAGTTTTGAAAGTGGGCTTTAGAAAGTGATGATGGGCTGTGATGAGATGAGTCGTATAATCGATCGATTGATCTGCGATGTCATCAAAGCTGGCCCTATTCAAATCCAATGAGATCGAGCGTGACCACTTAACCGCTTTTGAGGATCAACTCCTTCATGACTCGTGCACCTGTGACAATTGAAAGGTCCTGGATTCCATCCGGCACCTTTTTTTTGTACTTCTCCTCTAACGCCTTTCGGTTGTGAGTGCTGACCATCAAGATCCAACCCGTCATCATAGAAAGCTGATTGTCGTTTTCGATATACATAGGATCAAATATCCTTGAGAAGAGACCATCCAGCTCAGAACGCATGTCTTGGAAAAGATCCATACATCGCAGATGAAGGTCAAGGAAGTCGCATTGGAGCCATGGTTGTTCATCCTCGATCATGGCTTTGACCATCAAGACTTGTCCAACCACTCCAGCTGGCACAACCTTGCCGTTCTGAGAAGCCTTAGTTTTGTCATTGAGCCCCATCAGACGCGCCAACATCCGGCCTGCTGCATCTGCTACTGCGTGCTCCTTCCCAGACGCCCAATCTGTTAGTATCTCAAGAACCTTTGAGTGTGCCGACCAGTCTCGAGGGCCTTTAGGTGCGTGGCGCAAGCCCTTCTTTGTTTTGGTGCGACGAGCACTAGGGGCGAAATTCGAGAGCGATGTACCCATGAGTAGGTTGTAACTAAAGGATCGCAGATGACAACGTCAGTTCGCATCACCTGGTAACGAGTCAATACAGTAGAAAGGAAAGTGGAGGACGTACCTTTTGAAACACTCCTCGAGTGTCTGTGGTCTAAAACCAGCAAACAGTTTCTCTGGCGAGAAATATGAAATGATGGATTCCATCCGAGGCCAATCCACGTCCAATGCTCCAGTTTGTCGAAAAGCATTGTACGCATGAGTGGCGTACAGTATAGATCCCCAACATGAACCTATGATAATTCCCATATCTTGAGACACAAGACGTAGGGCAAGGAGTTCGGTCCCACATAAAAGGGGGTGTTGCTTCCGAAGATTGAAGGGTGGACCAATGACGATGTCATCATGAAGTTGCCTGCCAGCAGCTGTCCGACGCTCAAGATGGCTTCTACAGGTGTTCTTCATTTCAGTCATTGTGTCTGTCAACATGACCTGTACCACTTCTTTTTGGAAGTAACGAAGCATGTCATTTTGTGATCTAGGCCACAACTCAAAGGGGGGTACACCTTGTCTCGAAGCAAAGAATCGATCGAGATTAGTGTCCACCTGTTTGGCTGCTCTTTGGAGTTCCTCAAACGGTCGAGTTACTTCTGGACCGAGGATGGAATTGGTGTCCAAAAAGACCTGAGCCGCAAACACTTGCCAGATCGTGATTGAATTGTTCTTGATATCGTAGAGTTTCCGGATCCCCTTAGTGAATTCGTCTTCGAATTGATCCGACGCTTTGCAGTATTCAAGGATACAGAACTCTGAGAAGAGCTCAATCAGGAGCACTCGATCTTGGGCTGTGATCTCTCGGAGTGACAACTTTGAGCGATCAGCATTGCGATCATAAACACCCAAGGCACCCGGAATTGACCAAGGTACTTTTCTTGGTTTGACAACGTCGCGCATTGACGAGAGCGTACTATGAGTCGTAAAGCCAATAAGTTCGCACACATCGGCCATCTCATAATTATAAAGGTCCTCGGCAGCATGCTGGTAAGAAGGGTCCAATCCTCTTTGTAAACAAAGATGAATGTAAATGAGCATTGAGATGGTTTTGTATGTTGGCGGGGTAGGGAAGAGATGTGCGAAAGTGCTGATGAAATCATTTTCGGTTTGTCGAAGAGCAGCGATGGCCATGTTAGACATGAGTGAGACTGTTTCAAGAGAGAGTGTTCCGGCCTTGTATTGCTTCCAGTGATCTCGAACAAGCACTTGGAGTCGGTGCATATCGGTAAAAAGACAAAATATCGCAAACACGGCTTCGGCATCCTCGTCCCTATCTTCCAGGACGGCTTTCATCTGGATTACTTGGTTAGGTGGATTAGCTCCTTTCCTTGCGTTCTTCGAGGCAGGAGTTGGTTGTTCGGTTGTGTCATCCTCGTACTCGACATCTTCAACATCTAAGACATGGAAGTTGTTTGTGTTGTGCACAGCTTTCAGAACTTCAGGAGCGGAGGGGTCTATTGAGGAAAGTTTCGGATTGATCCCTTGTGATGACGGAGATTGTGGTTTGAGGATACGTAAGACGCGTTCGAGGATCCGGACAAAGTATGCATGTGAAGCGTTGTCTTCTTGAACACGTGGGCTTGGTTTGATATCTTTAGGAGAAGGTCTAGCAGAAAAAAGTGCAAGATAATCCTGTCGAAGCGAAATCGTTTTCTCAAGTTTAGTGATGATTGTCTTCGGAATGTTGGACATTTTCTCAGGGTCTTGAGAAATCTCTTGAGCTAATGCTACAAGTGAGTCTACTGTGATGGAGGTTT
This sequence comes from Melampsora occidentalis, assembly GCA_002157085.1. NCBI lineage: Eukaryota > Fungi > Basidiomycota > Pucciniomycetes > Pucciniales > Melampsoraceae > Melampsora > Melampsora occidentalis. The sequence goes on along the minus strand of KZ148317.1, from coordinate 8,320 downwards.
CTAGGACTTTCTTCTCTTGAGTCGCCGATGAAGCTGCACTCTCTTTTGCCAACTTACGCGCCTTTCCTTTCAAGCGGCCTGTCCCATTCGTAGCCGGTTGGGAAGGTTGGGAGAGAGAAGCGTCATAGGCGTTATTGATAGCGTCCTGGTTGTAACAACCAGCGGCGTCCATCAACCATTGGCAAACATCACTGGTATAACTTTTGTATAGCTGATAGGTATTGCTGAACAACGTGGTAGAGCCGGTCATTGTTTCTAACAGCGCAAGAGAAAGATCGATCAGCAAGTTGAGCTGAGACTATCAAGGAAAGAAAAGAAAAATAAGTTTAAACCCACCAAAGTGAAATCACCTGAAACGGTAAACCACACGACGTCGATAAAAGAAAGCAAAAAAATTAATAAAGCAGAAGTTTATCACTTCAGCACTATATCAACCAATGACCAAATCTGATGGGTCAGGTTGAGATCTCAACCATAGATGATGGAAGAAAGAGAGCTGACCTTTTCCTGGATGATGTTGGTTGTTGAGAGAGCTTGACTAGTTGGGGTAAAAGGTATCAAGAGAGCTCTTTAATGCGGAGTGCCCTTGTCACGTGACTACCCCTTTCATATCCACGCGCTCAAATTGATCACGGTGGCGGGTACCGACCGGGGCCCTGGACCGGGTCAGCGGGGTATTCTTGCTACACAGCTGATTTGGTGTACCGTGGCTGTAATGATTACGTACTAAAACAGTACCCTTCGTGATACAGGCTTAAGTGTGTGAGCTATAACTTAATTAGGTTTGCATGGTTAGATTTTGACTCAAGTTTGACTGTTTTTTTTTTAATTTTTAATCCTAAAAACCATTTTCCTTGTTACCACACTCGAGCTTAAATACTTAAGACCACTTCTTCCCTTCGATCAACCTTTATCTTCCTCATCATCACTACTATACTCTACTATACTCCCCTTCTACCAATAGATTCGTTCTCTCTCTTTTTTTCTTAATACTTGAGAGACCTTTTCTACTTTGACTTTAACTTGCTCAACTTGAAATCTCGTCTCTCTGTCTCTATTTTGAGCTTTGAATAGTAGTTTACCCTATCATATCATGCAACATAATGAAGCTTTAAATGATATCGAAGGCAAAATTGGTGATTCATCTTTGTTTGGTTTTGGATTCTTGTTTCTTTTCATTAGCTGACATCTTCGAAACTCTCATTTTTTCGATTGTTCTAAGCCTCGATCACTTTGAACCCTACTAGACCACCTTATGTTCCTCCTCACATGAGGAAAGTCGGAGGTCCACCCCCTCCTGGGCCACCTATGCACCATGCTCCGTACGTTTTCTATCTCGTGTCTCATCAGCAATTGATACTTACTTTCTATCTTTCTTTACAGCGCACACGACGGCTGGGGAACTCCCTCGATGCATGCGCAACCCCCTCACCATCAACAACCTGGTGGCTGGGGTTCCAAACCAAGTTATTCTGGCCCTCCTCGTAATGATGGATACCGCGGTGGGTTCTCCGGAGGCGGAGGTGGAGGTGGCCGTCGTAACGATGGTTATGGTGAATGGCGAGATGGAAAGCATATCATTGCTGCTGCTAACCCGAGAGTTGAGAAAGAGCTCTTCGGTGATGCCCAAGATCCCAGTAAACAACACACCGGTATCAACTTTGATCGATGTAGGAACTTCTTTGTTGTCTCATTCACAGACCATCAAGAAACTGATCTCCTTCTGCTCTGATAGATGCCGATATCCCTGTTGAAGCTACTGGTAATGGAGTTCCTGAGCCGATCACCGAATTCACCGCTCCGATGGACCCACACTTGCTCGCCAACATCGAACTCGCCCGTTACAAGACTCCTACTCCTGTGCAAAAATACTCAGTTCCGATCGTCGCCAATGGTCGAGATTTGATGGCTTGTGCTCAAACCGGTTCGGGAAAGACGGGTGGATTCTTGTTTCCGATCATCTCCGCTGCTTTCTCCAAGGGTCCTCTTCCTACTGCTGGTATGCAAGCTCAAGGCGGTGGCTATGGCAAGCGCAAAGCTTTCCCTACCGCACTCATCTTGGCTCCTACTCGTGAATTGGTCAGTCAGATCCACGAGGAGGCTCGCAAGTTTACCTACCGTTCTTGGGTCCGTCCTGCTGTCGTCTATGGTGGTGCCGAAGTTGGCCAACAACTGCGTCAGATCGAAAACGGTTGTGACCTACTTTCCGCTACCCCCGGAAGATTAGTCGATCTGATCGAACGTGGTCGCATCAGTTTGAGCAACATCCGCTACTTGGTCCTTGATGAAGCCGATCGCATGTTGGACATGGGTTTCGAGCCTCAAATTCGCCGTATCGTCACCGGGGAAGATATGCCAGGTGTTCGTGAGCGCCAAACGCTCATGTTCAGTGCCACATTCCCTCGTGACATTCAGATGTTAGCAAAGGACTTTTTGAAAGATTACATTTTCCTATCTGTTGGTCGTGTCGGCTCAACTAGTGAAAACATCACACAAAAGGTCGAATATGTCGAAGACGCCGATAAACGAAGTGTGCTTCTTGATATCCTAACATCTATGCCTCAAGGTGGACTTACGCTCGTCTTTGTGGAGACCAAACGTATGGCCGACATGTTGGAAGGCTTCCTCGTTCAAAGCAACTTTGCTGCCACTTCCATTCATGGTGATCGTACTCAGCGTGAACGTGAACGTGCTCTTGAGACCTTTCGCTCGAGCCGCACACCTATCATGGTTGCAACTGCTGTCGCCGCTCGTGGACTCGATATCCCTAACGTCACTCACGTTGTGAACTACGATTTACCTAGCGACATTGACGACTACGTTCACCGAATCGGTCGAACGGGTCGTGCGGGTAACACCGGTGTCTCCACTGCTTTTTTCAACCGTGGCAACAAGAACATCGTACGTGAATTGATCGAGCTTCTCCGTGAGGCCCATCAAGAGATCCCAGACTGGCTTGAGGTCGTTGGTCGAGAATCTTCATTCGGAGGTGGGGGCCGAGGTCGCGGTGGAGGAGGCCGAGGACGAGGTCGCTCAGGAAACTCTGATTTCCGGCGAGCAGCTCCAGGTGGTGGTGGTATGGGCAATCCATACGGTGGAGGAGGAGGAGGTGGTGGTGGATATCATCAGGGAGGCTATGGTGGCTATGGTGGTGGTTACGGTGGCCCTCCTGCTGGCGGGCAGGGTGCCTATATGTATGCCGCAAGTGGTCCGCCCAGTGGAGGTGGCGGTGGAGGAGGAAGTACTGGATGGTAAGTCACACTCCATCTACATCCTCCTGACGTCACCTTTTGGTTAACTTTACACTTTTTTACCCTAACAGGTGGTAAAACTTCAAAGCTCATCGCCAACCTCTCTTGGATCAAGATTGTTTCTTGATTCAGGTAATTCGTCAATCAGTCACATGGCCCACTTTCTTTAGTGTCTGTCACGTTATTGAATGACCGACCACAAAACCACATTTAAAAAAATCGATCAATCAAGATTTGATCCTTCTCTCTGTTTTCCTCATTAGTATCTTTTATGTTTTCTTTTATGAACTTCGTACAATTTTTTTGGGGTATATTCGATTTCTTCTTTAGGGTTTTTGAGGTGTCATCACGTTCGTCTTTCTCTATCAAAGACGCTGGAAGTTCTGTTTAGAGAAGGAAGTTTCGAAAGAAGAAAGTCGGAGCCAAGTTTTTACGGCTCAAATTCTTTTTTCAACATCACGACTTCTAACTTCGATCAGTTTTAAAAATATCCAGATCCGAAATCAATCAATATCTTGTCTTGGACGGACGTATATCTCTCGTACACACATTCACACGCCTCACCTCCAACCCATCTCACTCAATTTCACCATTAGACAAGAGCTCATTTAGTAAACGAAGCTATAGACTTTTTGTGATGACCTAATCTTCTGTAACCAGCCTCTATAGATTGAGCTCAAAATACATTATGTTAAAGGTGAAATAGAACTTGTTCAGATATAGACTATATTATCGAAATATTTATATAGTTTTGAATGCTAGAAAATCGAACATACCCATGAAATTGTACTTTTATATTTCTTATATACATTTTTTTGATCGTTGAACATGATCCCTACTGTGCCTCTGCTACATGAGAGATGTTTGAGATTTGAACTTTTTAGTTTCGATGCGAGTATGGGTAAGAAAGAGTCTACAATGTAGATTCAAGACTCAAGTGTCTGATTGTGAGTCAATCAATCAACTTGATTAGTAATCATTCTAATCCGATGGGTTGGCTTTGATTTCCATTCATCTTTACGTACGATACATGAATCTAATGAGTGAATATAGGATTCAAAAGAAGTTTACAAAAATTCTATATGTGAGCTCAGTCCTTGGTGAGTCATATCTTTAAACCAGCTGAGATGGAAGTTGGAACGATCAAAGCATATCTTGATTGAATTTCTGGCACGCAGCACGTTCAGAAGCTTACGCTTTGAAATGAGAAATGATGTCATGATATGTCTGTGTGTGTGATTAATTATCTGATTTGATAAAAGTTTTTGATAGAATCTCATTAAAGAGATACGACATATTTAATGTATGTGATCAAAATAATATACGGATGATTAATTGGTAATTTGATCTGAGCACAGAAAGCTCATTTAGATATTAATGAATGTGAACAAAGAAACCGATTGGATTTTAATTTACTTGAATTCGTGTATGTATGAATGTATGAATAGATGTAGCACGAAAGGAAACTTCAAGACTGGAGTTTATTGATCATCTTTTGATTAATTCTCCGTGGTTGATGACAGAGTGTGAGTTGTGAGTTGAAGTGAGTTTGTGAATTGGGGTTGTATGTATTGAAGATGAAATGAATGATGATTTTATTATTTTGATGGTGTTGATCATAGATGAGATGAGATAAGATGATTTGAAGTTGGTAAATTGGAATTGCTGAGCCATGATATGATATGATATGATATGATATGATATGATATGATATGATATGATCTGTAAGAAGTTGAGCTATCAATGATGATGAATGATGAATGATGAGCTATGATGAGTGGATGTATGAAATTGAGACTAGCTAGTAGCAGTAGTATGTAAGTTAGTTTGTACTCTAGTGTGAGTGTGAATTGAATTTAGTTTGAGTTTGAAGTGGATTTGTAATTGAGTACCACTAGCTTAGCTTAGCTTCAATTTACTATGATCGATTCAGAATCAATCCGTAGTTCAACTTTTTAAGTTTCATTCTTCAACCCCTCTCTC
>KZ148315.1:0-12261 GCA_002157085.1 Melampsora occidentalis | reverse complement strand
ATAGATCTGACAGAGATAGAAAATCTAATTACGCTCGTTTTTCTCATTGGATTCATTGGATTCAATTTGTTTACCTTGATCTATTTTAGACAGACCAACTTGAGTTTGTTTAGCCTCTTACAGATTGGTGTGAACCACGTGGTGTGGGACTTGTCTCCTCTGGCTAGTAGAAGTGGTGTTTGAGCTGTGAGGTTTGAGATGGTCAAAGCATTGAGGAGTGAAAATTGGGCAAGGTGAGGCAGGTATCTTTCTTTACCAAATTTCAACTCGATTTGGGAATTTGGGAAAACAATCTGAATCCGTTCCTGAAATTAACTTTGTATCCCGTATATATATCACTCTGATTACATGAAGTATTCTATAATCCAGCCTGAGGTACTACTAATTCATCATATGTTGGAAATTGAGAAAAAAATAAGAAAGTTTTTTCTACCTCAAAGCAGATTACACTTCAAAATAGGAAACCACTATTTACCGCCCGCAAAAAAAGATCCGAAGCCCGCTTTCCGGGTATTTCACCGGGCTGCGCCTTTTAGAAGCCCGGTTTGATTTCAAAGGGGGCTGTGGTTTCGTTCGACTTTTCAATTGATATTTTGTTTCTGTCTCAGTTGTTGGAGAGCTCTCGGATCCTCATCTTTAAGTTTCTCTCCTGGTTCTTAGGATCACAAATGTACCACATTCAATTACTAGCAATCAAGAACTACAATCTTTTAGGACAGACAACCAAATGAACAAAACAATAATGATAATCAGAATACAAATTCGTGAACTAATTGTCTACAAGTCAGGATGCTTGATGGGCATCTTTCCAACCGGACTTCCAGGATAAAGTGATGTCCAACTTTCCAACTGATTCTTATACTCATCAATCCATTCAGGAACTTTAGTAGTCTCAAGCATCGCCGCATTTCGCACCTGCCCATAAACCTCAGGAAAAGGGACTAAATGATGACCCACGCCTAGACTTACAAAGTGCTTTTCATTCACAAAAGAAATCACAATCGGAGCCTCTTTATTAGGAGGTGTGCGATACGGGAAGAAGGTGTAACAGTTTCTGTCGGAGGGGGTGAGTAGAATTACTGGCCGGTTAAATGCACTGGCAATGATGAACCCCATTGTGGGCATCCGCAACCAGTATTCTGTGGTACAGTACTCCTGTTCATGATCAATCTGGCCTATAAGTTCTTGTACAACATCGGCCGAGCAACTCTTGTAATTCCTAGTTTTGATTCGAGGGCGCAGAGAAGGTGTCGATATCAGCTTTGTGTGATCTTCCGGATGGGAAAGGAGTTCAGCTTTCATTGCCTGGCGAATGACGAGGTAAGTGTTGTTGTGGTACATGTTCATTGATGCTCCGATGGCGTAAAACCCACAGTTTCCAAAAGCAGGTGGGTTGTGAATTGACTTGATGTAGGGAGATATAAGGCGTGGTAGTTGTTTCAATAACAAGATATCGCTTGCCTTTACAATACAGCTTTTGTTGATGGCATTCGAATGAGAAGTTTCCAATTGATTCGAGGTATCGGGCAGATTAGAGTTGGACTTGTTGATATCATTTGACTTTGATGGGGTCTCGTCCTCCTCCTCAATTGGAAAGACTACAGTGCCAAAAAAACGGCTACCTTCCAGGGTTGCTTTGACTTTAGGATTGCTTCGTGGTAAGCCCAAATCCTCTGCAATCAAAGAGATTGCCGTTTCAGGTAGGAGAACTCGTCGGATGAACAAGTCAGGGCCAAGTGGTGAGGTGTTTTGGACATTGAGTTGGGCGTCTGATGATTCGGATAAAAAGACTTGTTGAAGTTTTGTTATGATGATTTCAAAACCTTTGTATCCATAACTAAATCACATTGGAACATCAATATTAGGACATTCAAAACATGTCAGGTTGATTGATGAACTCACTAGCCAGGTTGTTCGATTTCAAAACCTACAAATTGTGACGATGGGCCTCGTCCACCCTTACTTTTTCTAGCTAGGTCCAAATAAGCAGATTTCGTTTCCTTTTTGATGATCTTTGACAAAAGTTCGACGTGTGAGTCTATGCGGCTGTCATACATCACAAAAGAATGTCAGCAATAGCATCCTAGACATGTTGACGATGGAAATGTCACCTTGCAAGACCATTGAAGTCGATTGAGGTTGGCCACCCTTGAGCAATACCTTTGGGTATTGTTTCGCGCTTGGCTTCGTGAAGTTGGCAAAACAACCCCGTTTGTTCAAACTAGAAACATTCAACATGTGTCAATTGTCAGGTAGAAAGAAAAATGATAGAAAGAAAAATGATGATAACGACTTACTCCAAGTTGGGCTATGTTGGGCATAGCAAGAAGTTCTGCCTGCAAAGAGAGAACCTTTTTGGAAGGATTTGATGGCATTTCTTCATCGCAAAAACGACAAAGATTTTTGTTGTTGTCTGTGTTGGACCACATATCATTATCACTTTCATCACACTCCTCAGCAATCGGTGACAGTTGATCTTTTGCAGATTCATCTAAATCACTTAAGTCTTCTTGACAACCTGGATCATTCACTGGGCATTTTTCTGCGCGGTGACCTGGATTGCCGCATCTGCTACACTTGTATACTCGTTTAACGGGCTTCGGAATTGACGCACTAGCTTTCACTGTAATTGATGAGATAGAGTTAGCAGTCGGACCTTGCGCATTGTCTTCAGTATTGAAATCAACTTCAGAAACTTCATGTTCGTCTTCAGAATCTTCCTCTTCCATCTCATCATCTTTTCCAGCTTGTTCGACCCGTCTTCGTTTTTTTGCTTTGTCTTTTCGTTTCCTCTTGGTTTCTTCAACTTCAAATTTGGATTTCCAACGACCGTTCTTTGAGACAGCTGGTTTTTTTTGGCTGCNGGTGCGTGGACGGCCACGAGTGTTGCGCTTGACCTCCGGTGGTTGTATCGGCACCAATGAAAACCGGCCAGTTTTGATGAGGTCCACTTCTTCGTAGATTTTACGCAAAGAGTGTTCCGGGAGATTGAGTATGGAATCGAACTTTGTCCGTGCGGCAATTTGAAGTCCTTGGTGTGACTGAGGTGCCAGGTCCATGACAAGTCGCCATTGAGGATGAACAACATCTGGCGACAGCCTTTCTGATACCTCGCGTGCAGTGGCAAGGTCGTGACTGCACGGCATTCCCCATGCAGTGCGGAACGTCTTTGTGCAAGGCCTATCGGGTTGCTGTTGACCTATCTTCTCCAACTGGCTTGTTATCTCTTTGATTGCGAAGTGAGAAATTGTGCCGTTGAGATCCTGAAGAAAAGGATGTATACCTTCAAGCGTTTTGCCCTTTTCGATTCCAAAAGAAACTGTTATTTCATTGAGTTGATGTTCTCCGTGTCGTTTGAAAGCATTGAAGCACGTTAAAAAATCATTGTTGCGGCCTTCTAGAAAGTTCTTCAAACCAAAATGGCTTCCTTCAACGCGGGACGTAGAAGAGTTTCCAAAGTGGGGTGTTGATGATGTAAAAAGAGAGACGAATTTGTTGGTTCGATAAAGCCAATTACGCTCCAAGTAATCGAGGATCTTGTGTTTTTTTGCAATAATCGTGACAGCTTTCAGGTTAGCTTCATAGTCCTCAGTGGTGGTCGACGTAGCAAATTGATTCCATGTATTCATGAAATTATCCCATTCATCGTCTTCAGAATATTTCTTGCAATTACGTCCTAAGTTGTGATTGATATGCCAGATGCACAATATATGAACTGATTCGGGGAAGATAGTGCTTATGGCATTGAAGAGAGCGGGTTCAGCATCTGTTACAAAAGTTTGAGGAAGGCTGACTTTTGATTCATTGTCGACAGTTGGTGAGTTGTTGTGAAGGCTGACTTTTGATTCATTGTCGACAGTTGGTGAGTTGTCGTCGAAGATGATTGATCACAGCTGTTTCATAGCCCACTCGTACGCTTCTTCGGTCTCACTGTGCATGAAACAGAGCGCTACCGTGAAGGACTTGTGCGCGTTGGTGGTACCGACAATGTGCAAGAGGGGAATGTCGAACCTGTTCGTTTTGTAGGTGCAATCGATACCTAAGTCAGTTGGGAATCTTCTTGCAAGCTGAATGGATTCCGGACTGGCGAAAAAGAAAGACTGAAGGGTACCGTCATCTGAAGTAACCGTCCGGAAAGCCCAATGCAGTTCAGTTACCAAGTCGAATAACCCTTGAATGGGCGTTCGGCCATTGAGCCAGCACTTCTTTTGACGTGCCCGAGCGTTGTAGATGTCTTGTACAAGGACGTCAGCGCCGGGGTCCACATCAAGAAGCGGCCGAATGTTTCGAGGTCGCACACCAGCCGAAGTGAGAAGAGAAATCCGCTGGTCATTTTCGGAATTGATTTGTCGGTATCTACTTTCTTCGTGGAGGTGTTCGAAAGCCGGATGATTGTGGAGAGCTTTCTCAGGGTTCCTGTGCGCGTCCGAAGTGACCAACCATCGTCCCTTTTTGGCATGATAGTTGAGTGAGACCTCAAATAGGCATCCGGTCTTTTTGGAAGAGCTTTGACGCTTTTTCTTCAGTTCATCTTCATTTTCATTCGACTTCAATTTGATTGCTTTGATTGGTTTCTCCGCCTTAGAACACTCTAGATAAATTCGTACTGTCTCTTTGGTGACTTTGTCGGTCTTGTGGCTCTTGACAGACAAGACGTAACCTTGATATCGTGCGAAGGCGTTTAGGTACATGAGTCCAGCATCTTTTTCAATGAATTGTTTGCCGATTCTTGGTGATTGCATTAACCGTACTGGGGGTGCACCTGGGTTTTCATGAGCAATAAGAGTTAGGGGGACATCACAAAGATTTCATTGTATATGTGGGTGGAACTCACCAATGGGAGGCCACTCATCGTCGCGCTCGTCGTTGGCCAAATCCAAGTGTTGTAAGATGTTTGCCTCGTTTATTACTTCAGGCGGCGGATTTAACATAACACCATGAGTTGGGCCAGTTGGATTTGAGTGAAGGTTTTGGTTGTTGTAGTGTTGGTTCATGTTCGGAGGAATGGCATTCAAAGGAAGGATCGTGTTGTTGGTGACGTGGTTCAAGTGTGCAGGGAGTGAAACTATACTACTTGTAGATGCTGGTGTCGATGTGCTTTGAAAGTTAGTCAAATCGTAATGCTGAGTTTGTGTGGGTGTTGATCTAACTCCTTGATGAACTCCTGGGATAGAGAAATCGCCGGGTTGAGTAGAGAAAACAAATTGGCTCTGAGGAAAGGGAACACCGGATGATTGCCACACCACTGGTTGGGCCGAAGTGCCGGCTAGAAATTGGGGTTGAGAGGGGATATAGACGTGGTGAACAATGTGCTGGTTTGATAATGTAGATGGAGTCGAGTTCGGCTGAGTCACACCAGAGGTCAACGTAGTAGTTGGACCATTTCCATTGTTTAAGGGCTGTCCTTGATAATTTCGCTTTGACATGAGGATTATTGTGAACGTGTAGAGGTTGGGTTTCTTCTTGCAGTGTTCAACGAAAGTCACGGTAGTGGTTAAAGCGAGCTTGGAGGATGGCTGAAGAACGAAGGAAGATATGATTGAGTGAGTTAGTACAAAGCAAAATGTGGAGATGAAGAGGGAGGGAAGAGGGAAGGAAAGGGGGCCGACGATGGTAAGACAAACCAGCTTCATCGTTGGTGTGTGGTAATGCATCGTTGGTGTGTGGTAACGCATCGTTGGTGGCCTGTTCGATCGGCTGATGATGGAAGGGTTGAAGTCGAGGTGGATCAATGGATGTGACAAGTGTTGGTGTGGTATCATATTGGAATGAGGGCTACTAGCCCGGTTGTTGAGCCCTGTTCTGAACATCAATAGCCCCCCCAGGCTGAAGATAAGATTTTGCCCTCTTTCATAGCCCGGTGATAGCCCGTCGGGGCCTTTTTTGGTGCGTAAAGAGTCGGGTACACTCGGGTACTCACGGATAATGCCCCATGAAAAGCGGGCTACGGGTAATTTTTTGCGGGCGGTAAATAGTGGTTTCCTCAAAATACACCACTGAAAACCAGACAATACAGTGTTTGCTTTGTTTAAGTCCAGTTCCAACTGAAATTTGAGCTTTTTCTTTTTTTCTTGATGTCCTACATAGAATGCAACAGCTGTATCAGGAAGAAGTAAAACATATAAGCAAAATACTATTCCCTGTAGGGCTGTTGATCAGGAAAAACAAGAGAAAAACAAAACACAGCAACATCTTCATACATGATAGCAAGCATATGCCTTCTCCATGGCGCTCACAAGGTCATTTTGTGTTGAAAAGTCATCTTTATCCGGGAATACGGACCCTGGGCATCCTTCCCAAGCCTGTCAAAATGCCCAAAACACTCCTGTTGCAACTTGGATATCTCTGTTAGGTTTCAACCCCATCAAGTAAGCCAATATAGAAAGCTCATCAAGTCTTCCTGAGTGTTTAATCCCATCTGGGTCAATTTTAAAAGCCTTCTTCAAAGTATCCTTCCCCATCCCTGCAACATTTCTTTCATGAGCTGAAAGCCATCAAGAAATTCAATATTTGGTTCATTTCACATATTTTTGAGTGGATGAAGTAAGTCAATCATCCCAAGGAAGAAGAGAATCACATAGCCACCTGTCCTCATTTCCGGTGCTTTTGGGTTTCCTTTCCAACGTTGGATCAGTTTGCTTGTTTCATCTTTTTGTAATATATTTTCAAGAAGTTTAAATTTCAAGAAGAATCACTAGAAGCAAGAGTCTCCATAAAATGATTGCCCACATTTTTCAGCAAGGAAACTGATTGCTTGTAATGTCCCTCTTTCAAAGCAGAATTTTCTTCCTGTATAGATTTATACAAGTTTTGAGGATAATTCTTGATCCTGATAATGGTGTAAAGCTCAGACTGTCCCAAGATGATTCTGGCAGAAGCATACAATGGCTCTATCTCAAGCTCTGGGAGTAGATGAGCTTTTGCTAAATGGTGATGCCATTTTTCATAGAAGCCTTTGACTCCAAGGGAGTTTATGAATACCCCAATAAAACTCTACAATCTGTCAAATAAGATAGATACAGTGAGACGTATAAAGTACCAATAGAAATTGTTACAAGACCAATGAATACACACAACCAAAAAGGGATATGATCCCATACAAAACCCATGGCGAATTGGCACCCTTTATAACATATCTTGTGACCACCATTTAAAAGTAAAGAGCCATATCCCAATCGGGAATAGAGCACTTTTACCAGAACCACAATCACTGTGCTACGGTCCACCAAGGTTTCAGGTAGGGCATAAGTACCAATATACATATCTCCTGGCCAACATAAGCTGAAGACGAGTTAAATTTTAAAATATATATAATTATATATTTCTTCAAAAAGAATACATTCCTTTGTTTCATTTGATGATCTATTTTTGCTCATTTCTATTTCATATGATTCTTTTATTCTTCTTCTCTCATACAATTACTAAAATATCAAAAGGTGATGTAAAGCTCTGAGCTGATTAAGTAATTCTATGATCTCAGGAGGCAAGAGAGATTCCCAGTTTAGATGAAGGGTTGGAGTGATGACCCAACCCGGAGTCTCATAACTTAAAACTAAACTGGATTTGGCGCGTGGGGAACGCTGATCAGAAAGTCTGGGATGAACTCAAACCAATAGGGCAAGTGGTTGCCTTGATTAGTGATAATGCTTGTGAGTATGGCGTAATGGCTCAAAGGAGAATTGGCAATATGTGTAATAATGATGTGCACTGGGTTTTCCGGCAAATAAGCTAAGAATCATTTGATTAATTTATATTTCTGGTTACATGCTCATTTGGTTGGATGTAGAGTATATAAACACCTGTTGTTCAATCAACTTAAACTACCAAGTCTCCCAATAGCTTATAAGCCTACCACGTCCATTTCACTCCATTCACCTTAAATCTTTTGATTATAACCTGTCTGGTTAGTGATCTCCATGCATTTGCCATATAGCTGCCTTAACTTCTAGTTATATCATTATGTTATTTCTTTATATTCTTGCATCTTAGCGATTAATCACAAGTTTATTATTAATCTTGTTGACAAGGAGCAGCTAGACCAGAACCACAAGCTGAACCATCTACAGGAAAAGTAATGAATAGTCAGCTTGTGTTCTAGAAATTTGAAGAGGCACCTTATCATAATTCAACCAACTATTTCAGACCATCCTCTGTTCTGAAGTCCAGCTAGATTAGTTACACATGAATCTAAATCTCAGTTCCACTTTACCCCTTCTTGCTGAAAGTTTTATTGTTGCTTTGTTCTTAGTCTCTTGAACTATAATCATCAAGCATCACCCTCCAAGGACATTTATTAGTTCCATTGTTCTTAGTAACTTCCCAGCTAGTAGCTCAGATAATGATATGTTTTGATTTAAATCAAGAACCCTTCCTACGTACATACAACTACGTGAATCTCTTTGGTCATTACCTAGTAAGTTAGCAAGATCCCTGTTAGTGTTTGGATGCAGGCTACTGTAGATTTTGTATCTAGAGATTATAAACCGGGCCTAAAGGTTGACCACCTTACATCTGTTAATATACAGTGGGCCTTGGAATCATGTTTCTTCAAAACATTGTGAAGAGCTTGTGGTTTACCCACATCGATTATGATCAGTATCCTTAGTTCAGGATAAGATACAATAACGGATATCCCGCGTAACCAGCTGAATCCCTTGTCAGGACTCTTAATCAAGTATTGACTAGACTACTTGACTCTCTAAAGTAGTAGCCACCCTGACAAACTACACTGCCATTTGGTTTGTGTGTTGGCAACACCTTTAATCTCTCCTGTTGAGCTTCTATACCACATAAAAACTCATCTGTCATTGCTTTTGCTTCACTTGACAAGAAGTCTCATTGTCATCTTGACCTTTTTAATACTATTTGATTGTAATATTGAGAGTTATGTTTGTATCATGGCCTCCAATTCTCACAGCCTCACTTATTGTAACAAGAAAAAGGTGGAACCACAACATCATTTGGGTATTCTCAATCTGGAACTTTGCATTGTAGTTTTTAAAAATGAATATATCCACTTTTATCACATTGCTTCTTTGTTTCATCATCCTAAATAATAAGTTCTACATCTACATCATCATTCCGGTCCTCATCCTCAAGATCTATGTTTTCCCCAGGAAGGTATTCAACATCACCATACAGTTGATGAGAATCAACAACATCATCTTCAAATAAGAATCCCTGCTTGATCATTTCACCCTCATCAAGTTTTTCTGCAAAAATTGCTTTACTGCTCACAAGGTTTTTGCACACTGTCCTAGCAGAATCGGTAAGCTCCCTCCATGCAGAAAGCAACTCGGTGTTGGATTGAGGTGTTGTGTTGGAATCCTCTGTGTCTTTGAAATCAGAGACAGAAGGTGAGAGTCCCAGATCATCCATGTCTGAGACTCTGACAAAACAGAAGTGTTATGAACAACTTTTAATACATACACAATTGATCTTTGATTGGCCACACTTTGACTGACTGTAAATTTAGAAGGGGGAGTCAATCTTCACAATGAAAATGATTATTATATGCCTTGACCTGTTGTATGTACACTGTGTGACGTTGTTTGAAAACTTTTGTCTTGCTGAAAATCAAGAAATCAAGTCTTTGTTGTAAATAACGTGTGGATAGCTTACCCTGGCGGGGCTTATCCCAATCCTGCTGCAATTCCATTATTCCCACTTTTGCCTTGAAAAGCTTGACTTTAGAAGTTTGAATCCAAATTGCACCTTGTGCTTTAGGGTCTAGCAAAAGAGTCATAAGATGGAAATTGGTCATTATTGTGTAAGTTGGACCATTTACCTTACCTCCAATAGCTGGATGGTCTTTGAACTGATCACCACCAAGTTCATGGACTACCTTGTCAATGGTTTTCTTGATCAACACTATTGAAGAAGGTAAATTCACAAGGTCTGCAATATCTTCTGCAGACCTTTGATTTTGCCTTTGTGATCTGATCTGGCGGACTGTTTCACTAACAACAGGAAGAATCAAAATTGTAATGTGCTGAGGTGGATATAAGGGAAATCATTCACTTACTGGGCAGTGTGTAATTGCTCTGCAAGGCCAATGAGCTTGGCCAACAACTTTTCCAGATGTGTGATTGTGTTGTCAGCCAAAAGCGTACTTAAACAACTCTTTTTCCTTTCCCACTGTTCTGCAAAGTATTCCCGGGTGAGTGTGTTTGGTTGTGGACCGGTAACACTAAGTTTTGCTAGTTGTTTTTGAGCAGTTTGGCATCTGTTCTTGTGTTTGATGAGCTTGCGTGATGATGAGCAAGCTAAACAAATCAAATTGAGTGTTCATAATAAGTATGGCAACCAGAAGCGTAGAAACTTCAGCATACCTGAATTCAACAGCAAGACTGCCTTCATGTGGAGAGCTTGGAGGTTGATTGCATCAAGCTGGTGCTGTTTAGTTGAATATTGAAGAATCAAAATTAAAATTAATAAGAGCCTCCAGATCTCTTCACAACCTTCCCCGTCCAACATCCCACAGCCTTTCACAAGTTGTGGGTTATATTTGAACTGGCAAGAATACTGATGCACTAAGGCGTGCCAAGTACTTGTATCTGTCTTCAGCTGTCCATTCTCCATTTTGGTCTTGAACAAGTTGTTCTGTGGAAGATGCCTGATAAGTCAGAAATCACATGAAAAGGAATTATGAATAATTGAATTACATACCTTGACAGTCCTTTTCTCTAAATGACATCCAATGTCATATAATATACCAAACCTTTTGTGAGGGTTTTCTATGTCCTGAGTTTCAGATATGATTGAGGCTAAGAGAGCGTGAACAAAGTGAGTCCTGATATAGTTGCACATCCGCTGCTCAGGTGATGGAGAAAGAGTTATTGAAGATATCATCCACTTACTTCTTGCCACTCTGAACTACATTGACAAACACCAGGCAGTGGTTGTGACAACAAGCCATCCCAACTGACCTCAATTTGTCCGCTCCTTTGAAAAGACATGTTTTTTCTGTTGTCATCTGTGGTGTGTTGTGCACTATAAGTGAGTGCGCGTCATCAGTTATCATGTACAGTTGATTGTGAATTAAGTAAGACTCATACCAGTGGCTTGTCAACAACCCAATATTGAACTGACCCTTGGCTCCACTTTTCCACAAACTTGGGGTCTAAACACAGGCTTGAATATCTTATTTTGACTTCATCATACTCCCGACAGGCTGCAAGATGTTGCCGTTGTTGATAGTTATCATTGAAACATTTCATAACATAGGGTTTGTCTTTTTGGTCCTTGGTGTTTTCCTTGAGGTCTGTTGGCAGTCAAACTTAACAAACTCCTATCGTGCCTTGGGTTTTTTAACAACTAGTTGTTGCTGAGGCACAAGGGACTTACATGATACATTGTGATTTTGGCAAGGACGGTTTTGAGATTTAGTAGAGGAAAAAAGGATTTCCCTCTACACTCACCCAGTTCTCATGCCCCAGTCCCAAAGTCAGACAAAAGATTTTCCTGATTTTTCTGAAGAGATCCCTCTCTTCAGAATTCCCAAAGAAATAACAGGAAAGAAGTTTTCATTGAGAAAAAAACTCTGTCTTCAAGATTTTCAAAATCTGACTGCAGGTCACAGCAATCAGTCTACATAATCCCAAGTTTCAAATCAGACAATTTAACATCAAGGCTGCCATAGAACCCCCTCAATGACCATTCTTGTCTGACTTGAGCAAACCATGGTCCTCCAGTCCATGAAGATAAGATACCTTAGAACTTGTGCATCCCTTTGAATTAACCAAAAAAATGCCCTGGAGGTTGATAGGGTCGATTTGAATGATTTTCTGTGTTTTTTTGTTTTGATCCATTTCTTATCATCCCAAGCTTGAACAAAAGCAATTGAGTTACGTAGTTGGATGGAGGAACTCATTCTTCCTTGATCCAATTAACCACTCCACCTGAGATCTTGATGTCCCTGGAATTTTTCATTGAGGACTTGATTTCTTGGCTTTTTCATCGATTTTAGATCAAAATTTGAGTGACATCCACTGCTCACTGCAACATTTGCACAGCAAGTCAAATCTCAAACACAGAGTCTTCCTCTCAATGAAAACTTCCCTCTCAATTTTTTCTCAAGAATTCTGAAGAGAGAAATCTCTTCAGAAGAAGCCCAAGAATCTTTTGTCCGACTTTGGGCATGGGGAATGCAATGTGGAATGTGGATGAGTGTAGAGGAGATTCCTTTTTTCCGCTACTAAAACCCAAAACCTTCTGTGCCAAAATCACAACGTATCATGTAAGTCCCTTGTGCCTTGGCAA
>KZ148311.1:2215-22510 GCA_002157085.1 Melampsora occidentalis | reverse complement strand
ACAGAATGCAAAATTTCACAAGAAATCACTTACGTGAACGCGGCCTAAAGGTCAACAAATGGAGGAATTTACTCACTATTCAACTCCCCCTTCTACTCATACCAAAATGAAGCAATGGCAATTAGTTCCATCTTTCCCTGCTCAAAAATCTTTTGCATAAAAATATTTAGAAAGCTCGATCATTCTATTTCCAAACTGTAAGTTAGCACCCAACCACCGCATGGTGTTTCACATTGGCAACTGTCTGGAGAAGCTTGGCCCTGTTTGGTCGTGGTGGTCATTTCCCTTTGAACAATTGATGGGTGGGATTTTGAAAACCTGTAATAATAACAAAATTGGTCAGTTTCTGTTTGAATACTGACATATGTCTGTTCAAGCTGATAAAGCTCCTGCCATCCTTTGGGACCAATGGAGATCCTTTATGAAAGGCTTCAACCAAGCAGGAAATTTAGCTGCTTGTCTCAAAGGCAAAAGGGTCCCTACCGCTCTGAAGCCTTATCTGCCGCAGGTGAGCTCAAACATTGAACCAATGTCCCATGTTTTGAAAACGACTCATCATTGGACGTCAATCAAGCAACCAAATCCAACATCTACAGGCAGCTGATTGATCATATGAATTGTGAGCGTCTGAATGAATGCTCTTGGAAATCAGCCACCAAATGGACTTTTCTCCTAGAAGATGAATGGGCTGTCACCGCTTTAGTAACAGGCCCTGCTCAATACTTACCATGAGTTGTGTACACAGATGTTGCATTTATGACTTGCAACACTAGCAAGGCTGATAGCATTGTGCGAGTCAAGTCTCATCTTGATGATTTGTTTTCTTTTGGAAAAATTGGCTTGATATTTGTTTATCAACAAATTCCAACTGGCTCACTGACTACAATCCAGGATACCTGAGTCTCTGTTGAGTTTTTTGAGCTGGTTCCCCTGACAAATCACAACTGCTTCCTTTGATTGAGCGAACCAGATGTTCACGCTCACTTATGGCTCACCACAACCAAACTACCATCCTTGGTACATATCAATCAAATAACATCCCACTGCGCATGGGTTCAGTATCAATCCAAGGAGATCACCCCTCAGCTTTAATCAATAGGTTGTCAAATTTTTCAATTTTGGTTTGTATCAGCAATGGCTTGACCTAATGGGCGTCATCACACCAAAGCCAAGGAGCAAAAGGCTTGTTATCAGCCTTCAGAGGATAATGCGAGACATGTGAGTAATTTGTTCTTCCCTTGCAAGTTTCATCATCCAAAGTAACTGATGGTGAACATCTAAGGCCAGATGTTGAGCGCAAAAGATTGAAAAATGAAGCTTGTCAAAATGGAAAAATGCTCAAGATACTCATTGAACCTAATAAACTCCACAGACATTTTTGTGTTGCTAGAGGGAAAGATAATCCTAAGAGAAATATATCAATGGCCCTTCAAAAACACCATCTCAACTCAACAATAAGCCAGTGTGGGTCCTTCTGGATGAGAGAGACTATGGAGCTGTTGCTGTTGTCCGCCAAACTCTTCATAGTTGACTCAAATAAAATTATCTGAGCTTCAATTCATTTTAACTTATTCACTTAATGAGCATAAGCATGGCAATGCTATCACATCCAATTGTGCAATGCTCAGAGGCTTCATGGGAGCTGTTGGTCATCACAAATCTTGTGATGCAGGTGATCACTGGTCAGTCTCTCTATCCATTTTTTGCATCACTCATTTTTTATGTCAGTTTCCATATTTTCTTCTCAACTTTGGTCTTCTTTAATCAATCTAGTTGTTCTTGAATTGTCAATTTGACAGTGATACCTTGTGGAATGCAAGGTGAATTTTTCATACTGCAGTGGTGTCACAGAGACCTTATGGAGAAGAAGCAAGACCTCTATTGTACCAGGGGATTTTTCAAGCCAACTGGAGACTATACTTGATTTGGGAGACCATTAAAAATCGACATCAAGTATGAGAGGATGGCTGTTCCTTTGAGCAAACAATTTCCACAGACAGAAAGTCAGTCCAGTATCATGTCTGTTACAATTCAAAAGATACAAGAGGTTGGGTGTTGCTTGTCCGAACTACATTGGTTAGTCCCCAGTTTCTGCGTCAGACGAACTCACTAGCTTAAAGCAGCAATGTTGTACTTAAACTTCCTGCTTGAAGCATTTATCTCAGCATATTTGAGCTGCAGAATCAATTCTTTCAAATTTCTCGGTTTCTTTCTTTGTAAATTTCTTGTTCAATCAAAAAATCATGTTGCTCAACCCTACAATCGCAATAAAGACCTTATTTCAAGACGTAAACTAACTGCCCCATCTGTCCCTGCATGTATCCTTGCGCCCTAGGAACTTACCACTTATCATCTCCAAATCTTCATGCTTCAATATGACATTGAAGAGTACATAGGTCAGAAGGAGGATAAATATCAAGGTATCACAGGGGTCTTCAGATGGAATTATACGTGAACTCAAGTTGATTCTATAAGTGCAGTCAGTCAGATCTCAATTCTACAAATTGAAAAATGAAAATTGCTAAAAAGTGGGGATGATAGTTTTTTGGAACATTTGGGCTGTGGATTTGTATAAATCTCTCTTAACATCATTCGATCTCAACATCTTGATGACAAAAGGTACTGATCAATTGCATCAAATATTTAGTCAAGATCTCAATCACTGATTTTTCATCTCTTTGAAACAGATCAATCTCATTAGCTTTATTGACCGTTGATTTCAGTTCTCATGTCAACAAAACAATCATGATCTCTTTGGGTTATCAAGTTCATTAAAAACAGAAATTCCCCAAGAACCATCAATGCAACCAGAGTGTCCATCTATCAATTTTCAAAACAAACACATTGTGACAATTCATTTGCCCCCTTCTGCAATCAATCAATCATCAAAGCAAATATAACCTTGTGGCAAGAAGTTTAAATTCACCCCTTGAGCTAACAATGCATCTATGTATGTTGGAAGTATCACTGCATGATCTACATGGTGCAAACACCTGCCCCAGTATCCTACTCATCCTGAGAAGCCTTTTGGTCTTCCAAGATGTTAACCTTACAAGGAGGCAATCTTACTCCCAAATTTCAATATGCTTCCTTACACCGCAGCATCTTGTTCAATTGATGAAGATTAATCAAGCATAACGTTTCAACACTGCTTACTTACCCGCTTCAGTATCTGAGTCATCTTACACAAGTCAAATCCTTATTCACCTCTATGGGGTTAAATATCAAAGCTTATAGGACTCACTTTGCTTCCTTTTTGGCTATCCTACATCATTTAATTGGTAGTTGGCTTGATAGCAGATGTCACACTCTGTTACACTCATAAGTGTCAATGTAGCTTGACTTTTAAGACAAACTCTCCATCCAATCTGTATATCTGCCCTTGGTGACCGTGCAAAATCTTCTTGAACTCTGACTGTATGGGCTTAACTACGGTTCCTGTTCCTTCTCCGGGGTCACAGCTTTCTTTACCAGTATCACTTACTCTGACACTGGAATGACTTCAGACACCTTATCCAGGAGCTCACAACATTATAATCCCCTTTGGCCCTTACGATGCGGTGTTCTTTGCTCTGCCTTCAGGTCTTGGTATTTGATTTTTGTTTCAGAGCTCTTTCCGTAGAAGATCCAGTTTAGCAGACTATGTTCCTCAAGTTTTTTGATGGCTATCTTCTGAAAGCTGACTAATCTACCTCTTGTTCTCATTCAGCAGCTCATTAAAAGTCACCCTTACCGCTATTCTTTGAGCCCCTTGGAAATCCCATACATCCTATTGATCTCAACATACTCCATTTCTTCTGATGTCATATATATTGCAACCAACATAGATATCTACCTACATGCAAACATTCATCAAGTTATTCATCATCAAGAGCATTCCAATTGCCTTGCACTACATTGGGAAGTAGTCTAAATAAATCCGCAAGTCTCACCTTTTTTAGCTGGTACTATTGACAAGTACGCGTAGTCATCAGGGTATGATTACCAGTACCTGCCGGCCTACAGAATGCACTCAAGATCACAAAGCTTCCTTGTTGTCTACCTTGTGCTGTGTAATGGGTGTTAGAGAAACACTCCTTTGAAAGGAAAAACACCAATGCAAGTGACTTTGACAGGGATTTAAACCCTTGATGTATAAGCACCTTCAAAAGACAGCCTTTTTAGTGAAATGCACAGTGCCCACACGTCTATCAGCCAGCCAAAATGAGTCTGGAAGACCCCTACCAAAACTGGATGTGTTGCACTCAGGTACACCAGACTTCATTCCTTCAAAACCCCCATGAAACCTTCTCTTAGAAACCAAGTACACTGGCCAGCTACAACAGCCCAGCAAACGCTTCCAGTGTAAGATGATTTAGACAATTGCGTTCAATGTAGGGTTTAATTCAAGATTCAGTTTTAATGCATAATCAATGCAAAATCAATGCAGTTCTAATGCATCATTGATCATTTCTTGCACTGAATGTAATCATTTTTCCTGTGGGTAAATTACTTCATGCTGGTAGCGGAAGAAGTTTCTTTGGTTTAGCACATCCACTGGGAGAACACAGTTCCTGCTACCAGCAACACCCAACGGTATGTACAGCTTTTGTATCTATGAAGACTAAACAGAGCTTGATCTGTTGGATGAAGACGTCTCAGCGGCAACGTTGATCAAGCTTTTTATTTGACATACCATGGCATCTACTCCATGATGTGTGTCACTTCAACATCACAAGCAGGAAGTTTGAAATTTTTTTACAAGCATCAGCACAAGCCAATTCTCTAGCTGTCCAAAAACACATCAGACCACCAGTCATCTTGCAACACCTACTGGTGTTATATACTGGACTCAATAAAACATCTCCTCAAGATTTGGCAATACGATGCAATCAGTCCACTACAGGATCTCTCTCATATCATTTTGATCATCCAAGGTGCTAAGACAGCGGCCGCAGGGACAGCCCAACGGATCTGTCTTCATCATCAGCCTAATCGCCTTTTCCCGGTACAAGCAGTCCTGCAACTGTTATCCACCACGGCTAATCCTCTCAATGCATTGTTTGCATACAGGGACGTCAGCGTAAAATGCATCATCCTGACAAGATCTATGGTGGTGAACCGTTGTCAACAAATCCCAGTCACTCATTCAGAGTTGGAGGGGCGTCCTTTGTTTCACGAAGATATCAAGAAATTAGAAAGCAGGACATCTGACTGTTACCTCTTGTACCCTTATCATTATTTGGCCAATGACCTCATCAACTCACTCTCACTACTGAAAGCTTTAAATTGAGACTGACTCATGACAAGCCTTCACTTGTATAGGTATCATATCAGGTCAGTGGTTGCGCTCATGCTTAGACTTTAATAAATTACAAGTTTAGGGTGTATTGCTAACTCCTGTTATTTTCCCAGCCATTGTTTAGTTTTGTCTAGGTGCCAGGAGACCTTTTCCTATTTTGTATATCATTGCCTTCAAATCATCCCTTCGGTCAGATTAGGCCTATCTACAGCAAGAGTTGCACTTATTTAGGAGAAGGTGCCCCCTACCCAAACACTTGTATGAACTACAAGGGTACACTTAGTACAATATAGGAGTGATAAATATACATGAATTAAAATGAAACCCTGCAAGGTTGACCAAGTTTCATTGGAACAGATACTCTCAATGCATAACAGAAATTCAGGGTATGAGCCTATAGGAATTCCAAAANAAATGACCAAGCTGGACATGGATGCCCAACCAATCTCAGGGGGTCCAATTTGGGAGGATGTTGTGATTGGATGATCCATCACTGAGATTGGTTGAGCTGAATTGAAAACTTAAAAAATTAAAAGTTTACTCACTTAATTTTGATGCATGTCTGTTGAGATATCCATACTGACCTAGAAAGACAAAAATGCAATTGAAAGAGAGTCAATGTCTTTGAAAGATGCTAAATAGGAATGTTCAACCACTTTCAGGGGATCCAATTTGGATGGATGTCACAATTGGATGATCCATCACTGATATTGACTGGGCTGAAGACTGACCTGGGTATCATCCAGCTTGAGTATGATTCTGTGATTTTATCAGGGAGTTGATAGTCATTTACAAAGAAGAAGATGAGTGCATCAAAATTCATTCAGTCTCATTTTTGGAACCTGGCTTAATGATATAACGTCAGGTTAAACCATCCGTGAAAACAATGTGTTTTTAATTTGGGTCACCTAAAAAGGTTCTTTCCAAACTTTACACTTATTTTACATTTAAAAATGTGTGAAGACAGGTAACACAAAACCTCTCATAATGCGGCAGAACTCTCACCACATGTACAATTCAAAAAGGCCAAGTAGTTTGTTGGACAAAGATTGGTCCCCAGCAACGTCTCAGCCTTGGTGAGGGCTGTGCCAGTGGTGGACTGCATAGCCAAGCAATACAAAATTCCCAGATGGATCCCATAAATCCTCAACACTATTGAACTTGCATGACAATATAGTTGAAGACTCATAGGTGAATATCAGACAATAAGGATTGTATCTTTCATCCAAGGGGTGTTGAAACTCTGTTGATGTGTCAGATAGGATATGATCAGACAGAACTATTATTTTGAACTTGACTGATCCAGCTTTGTTCAATGAAACAAACAAATTGAGAAACACTTCTTCTGGGTTAAACATCTATCAAATAACTTGATTTCAATTGTAGAGGTATCTCTGAGATGGATACTATGGATCAACTTGGCTCAACTTGACTTTGCACCCTTCAGAATCTGTGAGAAGATAGCTTAGCAGCGGGATTGTGGCAAATTATTGATTGAGCTAAATCACCAACAAATTGACATTGTGCTTGAAATCAAATTCCAGCTTCAGATCAAGCTCATGATTACTACGTCAGAAATACCCTTTTTTCTCATTGTGAACTTGAGTGCAAGAAAACACATGACCATTGGACTCAAAACCTGCATCATGTAGATTTTTACAGTTGAATTGAATGCCCCAAGCGAATCCAAGAAGAACTTGGAATCAATCAATCAATAGAAGAAGTAGAGACCACAATTTTGTTGAGAAAGGTAATAGAGGGAAGTTTGAAATTGGAAACTCTTCACCTCTCCAAACATGTCTTGCTAACACAACCCAAGCTGAAAAAGGGGTAGTACTAAAACCATTAATGCTGATCATATGATATCACCAGATCAACAAATTGTTCAATATTGAAAAAAACACAGGAAACTGGACTGATCAGCTTGATCTACAATCAAAATATCTTCAATGTCAAGAGGGAGTAACATATACGGCAAGAAGAAACATAAACAGGAACTAACTCTGAGACCAATCCCAAAGAACCTCATAGTCAAGAACTTATTGCAGTCCAGCCTTCCCCATTTTGATGGCAAAGCCACTTAGTTTGGAAGTGATCAATCTTTCACCTCTTCAAGACCTATAGATGGCTTCAGATTGCGCCCAGCCTATCAGAGAAGTAGCCAAGTGGTATGAGATGGTGTTGCCACACATTGAATTCTGTTACTCTTATTGGGACAATTTTTGCGCTAAAGTTGGATTTGGAAGCGTGATCTCTAAATACTTTGACAAGTTTACCCTTGAAGTTTTGATCTCGATGGATTTCTTTCAGCTTCAAAAATCAAACAACACATGGAAACTAATCTAAGTTAACAAGGCAAATGGTCCAGTTTCTCATTCACTTCATCAATACCTGAAGAAACCTTGAAGAGTCTCAAAAAATTGGATGAAGCTGAACCAAGAAGGATATCCAAAATCATTTCACAAACCTAAGTGGGCTGAAAAATAAGACCTAGAGATACAGAAAGAAGAGCCTTTGTTATCAAGGCTGATTCTTGTGATATACTCACTGCACTTCTGATTTGGTACATCTTGGCTGCAGAGAATCATGAGCATGGATGAGTGGAATGTAAAGACCTCTACTTCTTACACAACGGTCTCAGTACATGCATAACCAAGTGCAAGAGCCAGACCAACGGTTTGTAAGATGGAAGAAACATCTTTTCAACTTCAAGTTTATTGTAATAATCCGAAAGTTGCGGAGCAACCAGACCGTTGTTGCAAACCATTTGGTGCTGTTCTCGAGTGGATCCCATCCCTCCCTTGATTTTCAATATGTTACTCATATTCAGGGACAATAACCAAAGATCTCCAGAAGCTGGAGAAGAACAATTCATACTTTGAAGAAATTATATACAAGTGTTTTTCTTATTGCAATTGTTTCATGTTATTGAAGCAGACCAGCAATGTCTAAAGTCTTTGAGAGAGTCAAATCAAACTAAACAAGCATTTCATGTCAAAACACATTGAAACACAAGGCACAGACGTAGCATCGTGATCTTCTAGCAATATCATTACTCAACACAAGTGATGAATTAAGCATAAAGCATTCAATACAATATGAACGAGATGTAAAAGGGTTATTGTCATTGCTGTCTAGAGTAACCAATCGATTTTGACCATACTACCATAGGTATCACACATTTTGGGGCTGGCCCAAGACAAGTGCAATCCTGTTTTACTTGCTCTCAAGCCTTGATGTAGAAAACTGAATAGTTAGCAGGGAAGCTGAAGCAGGATATAGTATTCATGATTATTGGGACAGTCAAAGACTCACAAAACCCCATACACCTTTCCATACTGACATATCACATGATCTTGAACGGTCTTGACACGGTTGCACTTGCGAGTATCAAGGGGCAGTTGATAGCTCAGATTGAGCTATAGGATAATGTCCCAAAGAATCTGGTGTGTGGCATAATTCTCACAGAAGTTACATTCTCTCGATTTGATAGGATTGGGACACAACCGTAACTCCTCAAGTTTTTGACAGCTTGGCGGCTCTGAGGGTCTTGAGCAGGCTGAGGGCGTTCTGGTTGCGGATAATGATGCCTGCAAAGTGCCAAAGCAGGGGCAGGAAAAGCTGGTTGGGGAACGTGGATTTTCTGAGAGCTCAAGCAGGCTTGAGTACAGATTGTCTTTCAAGAATTTGAGCAGGCTGTTTCCCAACAATTTGTGTGTTACTTACATTGAATAGAATGTTTCCAAAGACCTGACCATTGATAGTGAGGTGCATGGCAGCAAGAATATGAAGGTGAAAGAGGTATAACAAACAAGATCAAGAGAGGAGATGGAATGTGGTTGGATGATGCACCACATAGAGAAGAAACAAAGATTTGAGGGTCAGTGAATATAATCTTACACTGACGTCGCTGTCTAGGGAGGTAGGTATCTGAGCCAGAACAAATTGGACCTTGATCAACAGGTGATGAACAGAAATCTACAATGAATGAGACCAAAAGCAATCAGATTACAGTCAGCCTGTGTACCAGGAAGGAGAAAAACAAGATTGCTGGTGAATTCAATATAATCTCAAAATGAAATAGCTACCAGATGATGTAAGTATATCAAGAAGAAAAAATTGTGCTCTAAGCAAGAGGCAAAAGTGAAAATCTCAAAAAGAGGTATAGAATGTGGTCAGCCAGTGAGCCACAGAAAAGAAAAAAACAACAAATGTGGATAGATAGCATTTCATAGCAAAGAGCTGCCCCATGATGTTTTTTCATCAAATAACAATGGGCACAAACGTATGATACACAACTAGCGTGATTTGAGCAGGAGCTGAGGTTTGTGTAAGACCTTTGATAATCTTGAGCAGGAGGTGAGGATTATGTAAGCCTTTGATTATGATGAAGTAGACTTAAAGGGATCTCCAGCAATATGTATCAATGATGATTGACAAAAGTACCGCTGTGAATGCCTGTGGTGGTGTTGAACTTGCTGCCAGACGGGATCCAATCCAGGTGGAAACTTCCCATATGTTCAGACCAAGATCAAAGTGGGTCATCAGAAGAGATCATGATATTTGACAATGTAGAATCTCTTCAAACTCAGCGGACTGAGATAGCAGATTGAATGCGGAGCTAAGATAGACTACCTGCTTTGATATACACACTCAGATTGGAGACAACCTAGATGTTGGCTCCTTTTGTGTTGCATTTTGGTCACTATGTTCAAAGAAGGGATGCAACAATGGATTAGTCAGGCAGATGCTTAGAGTGGAATATGGTGTCTTGAAGGGATCCTTTGTAGGATAAACAAACACTGCAGTGACTTCTAAGGATTAAAAAATGGACAGAGAGACTTTTGTTTGAGTTCTTGTCATTTCTATCACATCATTTTGGAGTATGCATATCTACACCTTATGCCGGATGAGCACCATAGAGCTTTGTAGGTGAAAATAGAGAAACAAAGCCTGAAGAAGTATGTATCAATGTTTATCTGAGATTGACCTCAATATACAAAGAACACACAAGCTCTTCGTCTTCCATCTGTACACCATCCATATATATGGGGCTAGCATCACGCAGGTAATTAAGCTGTAAAATGGTATCAAATTACAGACTTTACGGCCAGCATAAGGGGTTTGAACCCGGATCGATTCTTATGTATCATTCAAAACCTCACAGCTGATGGTTATGCTCATGCTTCTGTCCCTATGAACTCAACATCAGATCCTAACACCTAAGAGACGTCCTGATCTAAAACTTCAACACATATTTACTCACCACAAAGGGCGTAAAAATTAGAGGCCTCAATATTCATGATGTGTTTGACACTGTCTAAATCATGTTGAAGTTTCAAATGCCAGATGATTGATTGTAAAATTCAAGTGTTCACTTGATCCCTGTTGTTTGATGCATGTTGTTTTACATACCGTTTTGAGTGTTGAGAAGGGCCAAAAAATTATTTATGGGTGACGCTATCTACATGCTTTTTTCTCTTCTCAACACAATCATGGCCATACATTTAATCTTTAATAAACCCATCCACAAAGATATCTCACACCATGCCTCTTACATTACACTGCAAATTGGAAAAATGATCCCATGCTGAGCTTTTGACAAATACCTCATTTGTTTTTATCTTGCAAATCCAACTAATGAATAAAGTAATTACAGTTGGTGTTCTATTACTTAGTGGAATAAGTTGATTTGGAAAACAGAAAGATTGAATAACTGAAGATTCCAGTGCTTTCAGACACCCCAAAGCATTTTAGGTGACACAAGCCACCTTTTGCATCCTTGAATTCCCTCAAGGAAAACTCTCAACAAAGAATGATGGAGTTGCTAACCTTTTCCCCATCCATACCTTCCTTCAATTCCGTCAATGGAAAGATTTTGATTCCGTTTTCCTTGAAAAGAAATGAGCTCTAATCTACAACCCCTGGGATGAAGTAAGAAAATGCGCACTGGGTTGATCCACTGGGATCTTGTGTTTTCAAAAGGTTCATGGAGCTCTTCTCAGAGCTATTACTGTCAATTGAATTTCCAAAGAACTTTTTACATTTCTGTTTTCCTGCAAACATCTCAAAATCTCAAATGTTTGTAAAATTACACTGTCCTCTGAGAAAGATTACTTTCCCAAACAATTCAATTCACAGACTTGATGACTGGAAGCTGATGTTCAGAACATTGTACAATCCCATGATTCAAATCTGACATAATTGAGGCTTAGCCCAGCATTGTCAGTTTGAGTTTAGAGAAAGATCACAAACCAGCACTTCTGAGTGAAACCACTATACCAGAGCATGTCCAGCACAGTTAATTAATAACAGGCTGGCATAGTCCAGAAAACCCTGATCAACCTGATTTTGATAAGGATAAGCTATAAGAGGCAAATTTCTGCGCCGAGTGAGGATAACCAAGTATGTGAGGCATCAGGGAATGATGAGATAGTTTATCCAAGTCACCTCAGGCGTTTCTGACCACCAAAGCTGAATCATGGATATTCTCCTTATGAAAGTATTTGTATTTGTATGTAATCTACTTCCCTACATTGTGCAGAAAGGCTATGTAACTTCGTCTCCTCCAATCAATTGTTATGGAGATCGATGTATGCAAAGATTGCAAAACTCGATCCCTTTTAAGGAAACTACTGGTTGCAATATAGAGTCCCGTCAAAGATAACAACCAACACCCCTTCAATCGACACAGCAGGTTTTTTTCTACTCAGTCCAAAGATTTATTATCAGTTGGGCAAGGAGTAGCAGACAACAATTGTAGTGCATATGTACACGCTAAATTGGCTGATCACAAGGAGCTTCTGAATTCAATGGCCAAGGAGAGGGGCATGTTGGTGCGTGGATTTAAGAAGTGTGATCTTTTGAACACAGAGATGGTGGAATAGTGGCGTTGTGCACTTTGCCTCCGAGAATCGGAGGTCTCTCACCACTTGATTCAATATGTCCAGGTAGTGACAGTGGCCTCTAAAGCTGCCTTCTGGTTGTGGAGAGCTGTGTGAGACTGACTGGTGACCTCTTGTTGTAATCCCATCATAGTTGACTCCATTGTTTGATGGGCTGCTTGTAGATTGGCCATTAGTTCCTCAACTAGGGCCTGAGCCTTGTGTTCTGCAACTTGGATCCCAGAAATCTTCTTTTGGATGGGAAAATTGTATTGTTTAATGAGAGTTACAAGATGCTCTTTGGTAGCATAATATTGTACAGACCTCAAGTAGCATAGAACCCAGCTGTTGGACTTGATGGCGAGTTTGTGATTGATCTCATCCTTGTAGTTCATTTTGATAGGAGATTCTTTGACTCAGGAAAGAGGGTGACAAAATGGAGCTTGAATGCAATGTGTGGTTGGCTGTTTGGAGGCAATCAAGCTATGGAGAACCAGTGCCACCATTCCAATAAAGACCTCCTTCAAGAACTTTGGATTGTCTCTTTCTGGGGTCATGATTGTGAGATTTGATTTGAATGCCTGAATGAACTCATAGAGCTCGTCAGAGGTGGCTCTTTGAAGTATGAAAGAAGGGTGATTTGGTTTGTAGAGGTATCCACAATGTGTGAGCAGGTGAACCGGAATGAAAACAGAGGTTTGTTCAAGCAGAGACAACATGATTGGACTTGATTTGAAGTGGTATTTCTGTTATCCTTCTAGTAGGGGAAGGACAGATTAGCCAATACATTACATTTGGTCTCATCACTTTAAAGAGCTTACATTTCTGCATGCCAGTATGGGCACAGTGCAGTCTTCTCATGGCACGGGTGAATTCAGAACAATACATGAGAGATCATTTTAAATGTAGAAATTTGATATTCAGATGAGCTTGGTCAATATGTTTCACTTGATTGTTAAGCAAGTACAAAGCTCTAATCTTTGATTGCTAGTCATGATGAGCCCCAGAAGCTACCCAGTATAAGGAGCAATGGGATACTAAATCTAGTGATGGCTTGCGCATAGTCCATGTCTTTCTTTTGAGGCTGTTACCACTCTTGGGAGGCGTCCTATCCCATGTGTCCTATGGCCCGGACGCTGTCAATTGATGATCAGCCACGTGCAATGCCCCAAATTATGCCTCTCAAGTTACCCCTAGATTGAGATACTAATCAGAATCCAAAGTTCAACAGAAGAAAGCAACCAGCGCACATTGAAACCAGTAACATGACTACAGTATGCCAACAATTGAGACTTAAGAAGCTCAAGTTGTCTCCAGGCTCTTACCAAGCTATCAATTCTTTCATAGGTAAGAGCAATGTTGTGCTTTAGCTGCATGGCGCCCCTGCTATGGTGGTGTTGCATCACAAGTATTGCCGAAACAATGGAAAATTGATGCAGTTGATCCATCCCATTTTGTCATGCACCATCTTTGTTTCTTCCGTTTGGGTATTTTATCAGTCATTCTCTCTCTCCCTATTCAGCCTACACTGCACAGTTTAGCGGGTGCATCAGGGGTGTCCTTCACTGCACCTGACAATGACTGGACAAGGAGTTGATGCTAGTAATTTAGAGCAGCACATGGTCAACAAGTTGAAAGTCATTCCTGCGCCTCATTGCAGCCTGCTCTTTTTCTCCCTCATCTCACAAACAGTCAATTATAGCACTTCTTCACAAGAACCTATTTGTGGGAAAGTGCTGGGATAGACTGTGACTCTTTGTGAGCTAACAGCCACGCTTTGAGTTCATCTGGGAGATGATGGAATGACTCTGGAATAGTGCCCAGGGTCTTGCTGCAGAAACTCACACATCAACTCCAGCTCCAAAAGGGGTAAATTAGACCCTTCAACAGCAAAATCATACATGTAAGGTGACTATACAGAACTGATGGGGGGTGGTAATTTGACATCCTAGGGACAGGGGGAAGCATACCGGAAGAAAATGAAGAAGGACACTTGACACATCAAGTAAATCATACTCCAATGGATTACTGCAATGCTAGATCCCAGGACCCTGTGGACAATTGCTACAAATGATCATGGTTAACTCCACTGAAATACTCCCTTCAGACATCTACACTCTTATCAAGGACCAAGCCCACATTGCCCAGATTTTTGGGGTATTGTTACCACATTGTTTTGGACTTGGGATCTTCCCAAATCTCGGCTGCAGGGATGACACAAGGAGTTTCCCTCCTTCCTCTTCCCAATGATGTCTGGAGCCAAAGGCCAACCCGTATTCAAAAGACCAACTTGCCAGGCCCAGCAAAACAGTACCAATGCTCATGCAGGTGCTACCAATCAGCCTAGGATTCTGAGAAAAACATTTTTGACAATGATGATGAAACACTGCTGAACTCAGTCAGGCCAAAAACGGAACAGAGATCTCTAGAATACTGGATTATCCCTCATGATAGATTATTGTATGATGATGTGTTGCACTACAATAACATGGGGCAGGACAGCAAGAAAATCTCTATTTGGCTATGCACCAAATGTACCATTGGTCACTTGATTGTGCAAAGCTGGGAGGAACTGCACATTTTTGTGATGCCTGGGCCGCAACATATCTGCTTGTTCTGTATCTTTGCCTTTGCCCTCCATGTTGTACTTGCTTTATCTGATTCCCAACGTAGTTCATGAACCACATATGAGCACAAAGAGCCCTGCTCAGCTCAGTGAACACTTGAAGCAGGGCTAAATTATTGTGTAAGCTTCAGCAAATGAATTGACCTTCACTGAGACAATCCAATGATAAAGAAGTGAAAAAATCAAGAAAAACTATAGCAAAGTGAAGAGAAGATTGGATAGGTTGAGAATGATGGGGCAATCTGAATCCAAGCCTGAATTCACCTGATCTAAAAATTGTGCAAAAAGCAAGCTATGTTACAAGCCAGTATGCATCAGCACCAAGCACTCAGATATGTGGTGTTGGACAACATGCAAAAGTTTGCAGATCCATCTTGAAGCCACAGGCACTATGAGAGCTTTGGTTGCAAGGATATGTGTGTTTCAATTGTGCAGTTCTTTCATATCACATCAATTACTGGTGATCAGTCCAAATGGCAGTCCACACTTGCACTACAAGTCACACTGTTCAGGCTTGTCAGTATGGTCTGCAAGGGATTGGCTCCCACATACTGCAATGATGTAGAATGTTCTACAAAGAAAGGCAACAACTTAAAGAGAATCTCAAAACCATCACATGGCAAACAGTAATGCATACTACATACCCCTATACCAGTCAACTCCAGACATTTTGCTGGTTGTAGGAAATAAGCTCAGCTGTGGGTATACAGCTCCGAGTTCCACAAGCAAAAGATGTGGAAACAGAGCTCCTGCTGAGACAATAAGGCCTGAACCACGGCTGTGTCATCTGGGTGTGAGAATGGTTTACAACATTGGTCTACCATTGTGATCACCTGTTTGGGAGATCTGAAAGGGATGCACTGGGAGCATCACTGTCTAAGCAATGAAAGCAGGACTACTACTTCTTGTTTACTCCCATTGGGCTGGGGCTGTGATTGGCCCACCGGCTGCACGGCATTGGTCTCACCTGCTGCTGAACCAAAAGATGCTACATTGGGAATATACACAGGGTGAAATGAGCAAACCTTGCTTGACTGAATTGTGCACATTTTTATTGAAATACTGCTACATCACATCAAGATAGCTTGCATGCAATCTGTCTGATCAATAATGTAGGGAAGGCCAATTTGAGCTCACATAGTGCAAGGCACCAATGGTATCAATGAATGTGTTGACATAGTCATTCAGGAGAGCAGGGGACTCTTGCAGAACTGTGACAATCTCACGAAATGAAAGCTATCTGATCAGGTGCAAGTGACTTGAACAGCCCTCCAAGCACATCACAAATGTTGATCAAGCAGTCAATGAGAGCAGGATTTTGCCCACAAGCACCACTGGAGCACAGCTTGAAGAACAATAGCAAAGGGAAAATTGCACAGGTTTCACTCATCCAACAGCTCATCACTTTAAAATTGGATTGGAGTGGAAGCATGGTCAATTAAAATTGTTGCTGTGCAGTGTGCATTGCCAGCTACCAATTTCAAACCCAACCTAAGTCCCCCAAGACACTATTCCTCACAAGCATGGAAGTCTGTTAGAGGTCATATATGCATGAACTGCCAAGTTTGGTGAGCGCACAAGATAAACTGATTGGGAAGTTTTTTGCCACATGAAATATCCCACCTCCCCTCACCCAACCCTAGTGCTCTTCTGTCTGGAGGTATCTGTGAAAAAGTTCTCCAACTGGTATTGAATGTTTTACTTGAATCTTTGAGCACAGACCAGGTTACTCATCTATGCTCAACGCGGGAAAAAAGGATAACCAGCATTTATGTGAGGTAGAACGGAAACAAGGAATGGTGAGCATGCAGAAGGGCAAGAAAAAAAATGCCAAGGGAAGGTTGATGACACAGCAAAAGTGATCACCTTGAGGTGCCTTTTTGACCAAGCAGATATGTTGAACTGAAGCTCTCAGCTAACATTGGACTTTGAAGAACTTGTTGTGCGGAATAAACATTCACAGCTACTGAGAGGTTGCACTTGGGTATGGCCAGCCAGCCTGAGCAAGCCAGGTATTGCAAGCCATTGGTGTGATTTTTGCAACCTGGATTGACTAATCCAGTGCAACAAAGAAGTGCATATTCTGAGATGAATAAGAAGGAGAATGGCAGTGGAACGGGATCCATCAGCCCCTGATGGAGTTCTTTGTCCCTTCCTTTCGAACCACACTTGATCAAAGTGTGTACTTATGAAGTGTGGCCAGCAGCCTTGGTACTACTGCTACTGACACTATGAGTGAAAGTGTCTTGAGGTTGTGAGCTCCAAGGCACAGCCTCTACAACGCCATCACATACCGGCCACATTTGGTGAAAGCGGCACTTGGGTAGCCTTCATCCGCAACAAAGCTACAGTCGAGGAATGTGGGCCTGATATGAAGCTGTACACATGCCTTTTTATCCAGCCCTGCTATTATCACTCTTCACAAAAGCTATCTAATAGGTTTGTGCATAGAGCTAAGTTTCATCACTGCAGCTACGTCAGCATTACCCCACTCCCTACATTCAAAACAGGTTCAATTTTTTCAAATGTGTTCAAGCCACATTTTGTGGTGGCACATAGTTCTGTGTGAGTTTGCCTAGGCATCTTCTCCTTTGGCTTGGATCCCTTGAGTCAACAGTCTCCTCTGTAATACCCATACAGCCCCTGGATTTTTCGTCTCCATAATGTTTATTGATGAGGAAGATGGTTCAATGCATGGCTCTATGATCTCCTTCACCACATACACTTTTAGAGCTCTGACACCCTTGATTTTCCACAGAAACTTCTTCCCTTGGGAGGCGCCGGCAAAGCCTTTCATGATGATCTGCTTTCATTGAGCTAGGCAAGACTTCCATCAAAAACAACCAAAATCACAATATAGAGGAGTTGTGTGCAGTTGAGAAGATCACAATGGTGAGGTATATGCTTAGCCAGTGAGCTCTGATTTACTGAACTCAGCGGATGCCCTCAAGAATCAACTGCAAGCCAAAAGGTTTGATCCAGCTAAGGTTTGTGGTTGCTCTCCCTCAGTTAAGCTCTGTGAGAATTCTGTGCAGCACACTCCAAGCCTTCCCCTTGTGTCTTTCCTTTTTCTGCCATTTACAACATGCAATGAGAGCACTTCGAAATCATGATTGAAAAATTGATGGAATATTGAAAGTCAAATATAATACTTAATTTTGAATTGTTCAAAAAAAAATATAAAAGAAAAATTAATATCTAGAACCTTGACTAAATGAAAAGAAATCATAATTGAATAATTCATGGAATATTGAGCATCAAGTGTAATCCTGAAATTGCAATATATTTTGTTTTATACAATAAAAATCAACATTTCCAACTCCAACTAAAGATCAAATGATAGAAATCTCAATTGGATTTATTCAAAACCAACTTTTCCATCTTTTAAAAAACAAAGATTCTATACTATTTAATGAATATTTATCTTTTTTCAATGATAACTTAATTTGTTTCTGAGAAGACTAGAAGAGCTTTATAAATAGACTTTTCCCTTTTGTTCCCTTCTCTTCTTTTATTTATTATGATCTTATTTTTTTAATTGGTAAATATAATATTTAGGATTGACTTTCAACTTTTAATTCTTGTTTTACTTGATTTTACTAATTTCTTTTTGTGCATTGTGATTGAAATGAAATCAAATAAGTTATGCAAATTGAATTCATATAAAGTAAGAAAAATGAGTTTTCTCTGAAGATTTTGTTTGGATTCAGAGTTCAATTGATCAAGTAAAATTGAATACTATTATGCAAGAGTTTTCAGTTTACAGTGCCTATATTTGAACTGGATTAGGATAATGTATTTTCAAAGAGGGGTCTTTGGAGAATTATTTTTTGGTTTGTTATAGTCTTGAATTATACTCCATTAGACTTTCTGTATCTTGTTTAGTTCAATTATCCCTATACTACAAGATAAGTATTTGACCACTGATTCCTTGATGAAAAGATATAAATGGTATTTCACAACAATTAGTTTTACAGAATATTGAGAAACACTATTCAGATTCCATATATATCAAGCTACACTTCTTTTGACTTATAAAATAAATACTATTCCACCTAGTTCTGGATACCAGGTTAAAACTAAAATATTGCCTAAAGAGCTTCAGAAGGATAAAGCAAAGTTTTCATCGGCCAGATGTAAAAAGGGTTTTCTGATCTAGCCTTCTGAATCATTGACCTGTACTTGTCCCAGCAAGGGATATGATTAAAGATAGATGGAGAATAAGATCACTCTCTCCCAGAAGCTTCTTTCAATATAATATCTGTTTTAGGAGCTTTTTCCTGAGTTTCAGAAAGGTTGTCAGATATATTTAAATTGATAACAGCTGATTCCAGTTCATTTCTTTGATTATTTGTTCAAGTAGCTTTTGTAGTAGATTCTGCGGCAGTGCATCAAGATTGATGTTGATTGTCATTCACACTTGGGTCTATACCATTGCAATCAATATCATGAACACCTTTATCCTCTTTAACATCCCTAGCAATATCTTTCTAGATTAGCTTGGCTCACTCCTGAGCAGCTAGGATTACAAGAGTATCAGTATACAACATCACACATGATTAATATAAAGTACTTACTTTCTTCCATTTCCAGCTCAAAGTAATGCAATTTAATGATTGGTTGAAACCTTGTATAGTGCAGGACACCAAAGAGTGATGAATAAGAGGTCAGGGGTTTTACTCGTCAGATCAACAATTTACCCTAAAATACCCGATTTTCAATAAATACCCAATTTTCAATATCTTGATTTTTGTACATACTGGTTTCCTTAATTCCTTTAAAATAGAT
Organism: Melampsora occidentalis; assembly: GCA_002157085.1. Lineage (NCBI taxonomy): Eukaryota > Fungi > Basidiomycota > Pucciniomycetes > Pucciniales > Melampsoraceae > Melampsora > Melampsora occidentalis. Next base: position 2,931 of record KZ148311.1, on the reverse strand, counting down.
ACCTCTGCACCATCTTGTTGACTCTGTTGATGTGAATCAACTTCATGGCCATCTCACACGCCGCCAGAGCTCAAAGGTATCGTTTTCACGGCACCCCTGAGCCAAAACGTGGCAAACTTGACAAGAAGGAGCGGTCTTCTGACCAGGAATTGTCTTTGAACACGACTTCAACCTCATCCTCTAACTATGATAGTGATAGTGATTCAGAGTTCAGTGAAGTCTTGGATGAAGCACCTGTATTGCTCCCCAAGCATGCTTGAGATGTCAGTCAAGAGGCGATTTCCATTGTCAAGACTGATCGTCAACGACGTTCAATTCAAAAACAATGGCAAATTCTACAGGATGCTATTGAAGAGGCAACCATCTATCATGATTCACACCCTGTCCCACATCTGAAATCCATTCAACAATTTAAAGACTTTTTGGAGCTACGTGAATTCAATTACTTACGAAGAGAACTCAATCTTTCCAGCAGCCAACAAAGGTCAAGCATGAAGGCCTCACTGGAAACAGCCAAGTCCTCGCTTTGTCGACAGAGGAAACCTCTCACTGGATGCGAAGTTGGAACAAGCCATGCTGCTCGGATTTGAAAACGAGCTACTTACCTGATTGAAAACAGGCAACTACCAGTACGGGGTAATGGCTTATCCACCCAGCACCCGTCAATTCTTGATGATCCAAAGGTTTTGCGAGCGCTGCTTGATTGGATTGCTACT
>KZ148309.1:1365-14315 GCA_002157085.1 Melampsora occidentalis | reverse complement strand
AACTCACATCTTATTTGGGATCTTTCATATGCAGCCGGCAAGAAGACCAAAAGGATCCAAGCCAAAGACTTGACACGTAGAACCTGCAGTTTCTCAATGGGCTCATGTGATTCCACCAACTCAAGCTTCACCACAACTTTTGTCTATTTCAGCTGTCAGTGATGAAGATGAGAAGCATGAGCTTGAGGCGCTAAAAAAGTTTGCGTACACGCCACTAAACAATCAAAACGGTCCCAAAAAGTGCATACCTTCACCATGCACTTCAAAAGTCAAACTACCAATATCATCAGTCAATATTCAGACTAGCAAAGGCTCATCAATGCCAGAAGCATCTATCCCTACACAACATAACAACCAAAAAACCGCAGGTTGATCATATCCACAACTACATCGATCTTATCCAATTCCATGATACAGAAGTCTTTGAAGTGGGAAACCTTGGTAAGGGTTTTTGTTGAATTTAGCCCTCTTCAAATTTGCTGAAATATCCCCAATATTTTCCTGTGATTGGGAGAGACATCCCAACCATCCAAATGCAGGACCGCCGTTCCCCCTCAAACAGGAAGACAGGGGTTGATGTGTTCCAAGAGGAACAGCAATGCAAACAGAAAGGTCAGCTCTTGATCTCACAATTCTCAATCCTACCTAAATACTCTCATTTGGATTTCAGTCAAGACGTTGGAAGAGCGGCTGGCCTCTTTGGAAAGCTCTCTCAAGGTTGTTGAACGAAAAGCAAGTGCTAGACTTTTCCAAGAGATACAAGAGTAATCAGCCAATAGTATGCATTTGTTCAAAATACATTGTCAACCTCATCTGTTTCTGACTCTTGAACTCTATACAGATGCTTCAACTGAGCCACAATTGTCCCTTCTTGACCAAGCAAAGGAAGATATCAGGATGGTTGTGGCCCGGGTTCACCAGTTAGAGACTGAAACAATCGATTTACAGCATGATTTGGAGATGGCTCAAATTAAGATTCAGGCACATCATTGAGTGTTTAGACGGATCTTAGGCCCTGATAGCGGAATCAATCTTGAGATGCAATATGACTCTGATCCTGATTTCAATCAAAGCAATACAAACCCTTGATCATGCAACAATGATAGTACCATATCCAAATGATGATCTTCACATATTTTCACGCAATAGTTCTTGGATCAGTTCCAAATAAATAGGACATGTTATGTATCATAATTTTCTCTTGTTTTCTAGATCACACTTATGATACAACAGATTCTCTTCAATTTTTTGCTCATGAGTTGTACTGGCGTTACATGTGAGCTAAAAGTTGATCTGCTGGTCAGTCAACTAGTTGTATCATCTGGCCTGTTGTTTTTTTGTATACCTCGTCATTGTTTTCTCATCGGTGCTCTTCAATTAAATTTATTAAATTTCCATTTCAAATTTCTTGAGGAAATTATAGAGGTTACGTCTTTGGTATTTCCACAAGTCAAACTCAGACACTAATAATGATTAAAGTATGTTGATCAATAACCCTCAAATCATGCTACCGGTTATCCAAAGGGTGATTTATGAGCACAATTTGAGCATAATACATAACGGCGGCCTGGGTATTGTGCTATTTCAATTATTGCATTATTGTAGATGCGTTAAAGCTGATTAGCTTTACCCATCTATTGCATCATTGAATCACAGTTATCTCACCTTCTAATCAGCCTCTAGAGATGCGAAGTTGGAAACTATATAGAATCCTATGTTGGTGATAGCATAGTGTTCCATAGATCCTATCTCTTACATAATGTCATTGACCAACAACAATGACCTTTCAAGGCATAATAACACTCCGAATTCATCGTTCTTGATACCCTAATCAGACTTATAAGTCTCCAGTCTTTCAGAACCAACTGTGACTAAGTTGATATGGAGATGTATGTATTGGATCAATAAAGCGTTGATTTGACTGATAGTTGTGTTGCAATGGGGGATTTCTGAAGCATCATCATAATACGCTGAATCAGCATTTAGTGGTGAAACAGATCTTTCTTCCACAAGTTTCATCATTTGATCAAAGGGTCGCAAGTAGCACGCGAGGTGCAACAAATTCGCATCAGTCATGCCCAGCTTTCCTTTCTTGTTACGTTAGAGACGTTATTGTCAGCTGAAGCTATTATATCCGTTTGTATCCTTGATCAGCAATATATATCATCATGAATCAGGATATCAAAGCATATAAGCGCTTCAAATATAATCTCATTGATCACCAGCTCCTGATTATCATCCAGAAGGGTCACCTCGTTTCAAATTCCTTCAATAGCTTTCTACCTGTTGTCCAATACATTGTCCATTCCAAATCTCATAGCCCCTTAATTTTTATATCCATCCAATCACTGATGCCACCAAAGCAATCTAACCCACCCGCTAGCAAGCGAGTTCTCCGCAGTCAACATATCACCACACCAAAACCATCTGCTCGGATCAAGGCGCGTGTTTCACAAACCAGACCAAGAAAGCGAAAAGTGAAAGACCTTGATCCAGAATCAACATCTGGATCCGATGAACCAGAACGCAAGTATTTATAAGCTCATATAAATTGCCTTTTTGGTCCTCATATATAATCTGAGTCATGTTCTTGTTCTCAGCTTCCGAAGATGAAGTTCCTGAGATGTCGGGAACTTCAGCCATTCGCCAAACAACCCGTGAAAGGTTGCTTGATATCCTTGGCAAGAGTATCAGGCCCAAAAGGCCCCGACTTTCAACTCAGTCTGCTCCGGCCGCCGCTTCAGGAACCTCAGAAAATCAACCTTCAAGCTCAGATAATGCCCTGCAAACAATCAACCAACACGCCAATACCACAATTGACTACAACCAATTTCACAACAACCAGATGATCAATATGCTCAAGGAAGTCGGACTGGACACCAATGGTTTTCAAAGGAACGATCTTTTGAAAAACTGCCAAATATACACTGATTTGAGTAAGGATAATCGACATTCAATAGTCAAAGCCCTATTTCCCACTAATGATACAACTTATGCAGTTATTCTACCTTCCGCCTCACCAAACGAGCTTGGTCAGCATCCGGAACAAACTACTATAAAACACCCCCAATTTAATTTTACTATGGCTTTACCTGAAAAGAAAAGCCACGATTCCAATCCTACCAACCAAGGTGAGTTTTTACAGTATATGGTTGTAGTCTCATAGTCCCGACTGCATATTTCGTTTATTATTTCAGGGACTCCGCATAGTTTCTCTCTTACAAAGACATCAAATCTCTCAACAGTAGAAGTGAGCTTGGACACACCCAATGCCGGCCCATCCGTCTCAATACTCCCAAGTCTTGAACATAAACGACTTTTGTATCCGTGACCACGCCCTACCGTCCTATCATCTACCTTGCAGCCTTTGAAGAAACCTCAAGATAAGGGCAAGGGGAGAGCCAGGTCGCGATCCCCATCACATTCGGATTGGAACCCAGAAGAGAACCTCGGCAATGAATCCAACACTGATAATGATGATTTGATTGAGGCAGATTCCGGCCTTCCTTCACCTACAAACAATAGCCCTCAAACACCGTTACACACTCACCTATCTGAAGAGCAAACCCCAGATGAAACGTAAGTTGCATCTTTCTGACACCAAATTATCGACAGAATATGACTGTTTGGAGTGAAACTTACTGTTGGCAATCATATTTTAATCAAACATGTTTAACTTGTAAAGCTCTGCTAGCCCCAACACAAAGACACTGGATATCCGAACTCTGCACATCCTTCTAATCCAAACCAACAAGAAAGTCGAGTCCCTCGAAGACGAAGTGAAATCCTTGAGTCATGTTGTGAATAAGTTGGCAGGAAGCTTTGGTGAAAATGGTACTTCTCAATCTAAGAGACGCGGTGGCCGAACTGCAGTAAGCTTCCTTTCAAACATTGTGATCAAGGTTCATAACAATTACTTGACCATTGGTTTGTCTCCCACTTGTGTAGGACTGCATTCGATTTCATGTTGATACTTTGATAGGGCTTCCGGAAGGCTCAAAACTTCCATCTGCAACGGCCGCAACAGCCAACGATTCAGCTCATTCGCCACAACACCCTTCCACCTCTACACCTGAAGCACCTACCGATCCCCGTTTTCCGTACAAGAACGGGCCTGGACACAAAGACGCAACTCCTCAACAATTGGAGATCATGCACAAGATGCTGGAGGATGCTGGTTTGAAAAGTTTCCGGCCTAATTTTGCAAAGTCGGTATCAGCTAATGAAAACAGAAGCATATGGAATGTATGCTTGAAGATCTTTAATAAGCTAGTGGAATGTGGAGAATATGACGGAGTTGCGATTGGTGGAAAACATGACACTTTCAACAAGAAGTGCCTGAATACATATGTGCGATCACTTTCAAAGCGGTATGTTTATATGCTGATATTTTTCAAATCCTCCAGTCAAATCTTAATCATTTTATCCTTAGATACCGCTTGCAATCATGGGATCCCAAGCGATTGGAACAATCTCAAACAAAGGTCCGCCAAGCTTCATGACTTAGCACAGTAAGTCATTCTTTTAAATTTTGATACATTCTTCGAAAACATTAACTAATCTAATACATTCTTTGTGCCTCCAAACTCAGTTGAAGAAAACAAGAGAAAAAGGAATCTTCTCCCAACCAGACCGACTACTCAAGCTCTCAGGAATAATGGAAGAGGCATGTAGTGACGACGAGACAGACTCCGAAGTGGGTGCGGAAGGACATCAAAGCAACACTCAACCTTGCGTGGTCCGAGTTCTTGAGTGGCGCAGTGAAAAGTTGAGGTATGTTTGTATGCTCCTTGATGCATACATGGCAAGAAGAAAGGCTAGTATCCCCAAAGCAGTCAGAAAGTATAGCGGCCGCCCATCTCGACCTCGAATTCGCCGAGCAAACGCACCTATCAGTAGAATACCAGCCCCATCAGGACTCCCTGTTGACTGTTATTGTGAGACATGGCTGAAGCGTCTACAATCTGAAGATCCTCTGGAGTATAGCCAGCTAGAAATCGAACCAACACCTATCTTGGATAACCTTGTGAGAATTCTAGAAGGGATGTAAATTTGTATATAACCCAAGATCTGTTGTATTTGTAGTTTTCCTCATTTCCGCCACTTATCACTTTTGTTGTCACGTTTTTCTCCAATTCTTGGTGTGCTGGTCATCCAATGAGCAATGGATCTTTTACTGTTCTTACAATCTGTTGAATGCATCAAAAAGTGTGCATCAAGCCTACCATGAAATAATAATTGCTTTCTCAATGCTGCACAAAGATTTTCTTTGGGAATTTCTCAAGATCCAAAGTATTGGCTGAATCATCTCCTACCCTCCTTTCTAAAAGATGTTTATCATAGCACTGCCACCTCACCTTTGAGAGAGTCATAAATCACTTTGAATCTATGCTTGTACCAAATAATATGATCATGAAGTGTAGGATTTCTGGTACATTCACCATAGTTTGAATGTACATAACTTGCTTGGCAGGAGCAGATAAGAATAGTGACTCATTGGTCTCATCTTTTTTGTCTAATCACAGGAGTTTAGAAAATGTAATTGATTTTTAAATATTAAAAAAAATTTCTAAACCCCAGAGTAAATTTGTGTTTTGGCGTAGTGTCAGCATCTTTATGTCCTGCTTTGCCTTTTCTTTTCCAACTCACACAAAAATCATTGATTCCTTTGCTATCATTTCTCATCTCTCTTAGTACATGCTCTGGAACCTTATACATTGTGTCAGATTGAAAGGAAAACTGTGTAAAATTCTTGGTAGCACACCAATGTGCACACACCACAGAAATATCTTAGAGGGAGGACAGATGCTTCAAAGAGGTCTTGGGATCCTTAGACTTGTTCCCTTTATTGAGGTGCTCAGAAAGCAAGACATTTATGAGACAAAAATGCAAGTCTAAGCTTGTTTGTGTATGTTTAGTTGAGTATGTTTCCTCACAATAGATTTTCCACACGTGCACCATAAAATCACATTCTTCCCTATACACAAGATTCAATCATTGACTGACTTTGATGTAAATTCATAACTCAGCCTCTACTTAATCGCGTAGCTCTTCAGTCTCTGTGTCTTGTTTGGATATGAGATAATCGCATTGCAATCAGGTTGTCAATGTGAGACTCTGAGCCCCAAAGCTGTTGAGGGGGGGTGCCAGTGGGACAACCCTTGTGTATAAGCTCCTCCACTGTTCCATCAAGTTGATCCAACCATTACCTCCCGATAGGGAGATGTTATTCTTGCTTTGCAGTTTGTTACAAATGTTGACATTTACTTGTGCGCTTGTCAAGTTTAATCAGGCAATGTGTAGGGCAATTGTACTGGGTAGATGTCAGTTGAATGTTTGAATCTGGCAGAAATTCATAGACTGAAGTGCTCAGTGTTTTCAAAGAAGTCACTACTTCTCCTTTCTCCCAATGATGAGATGTCTGAGATTTCTGGAAAAGAAAGGGTATGAGTTTCTGTGCATAACAAGACTCGGATACAGTGAGATATGATAGTGCAAAAGTTCTTTGATCGGATTGATCTAAACACTCTATAAATTTCATGAATCATGACAGTGGAGAGATCAAAGCCTGACAGTTGAGTGAATCTGGGAATTGAAGAAAGGTCACATACAACCTTTCTTTCCTTGTTCCAATCCCAACAGCTGCACACCAAGATTTTAATCTTGACATCTATCATCTAACAATGTCACAAGCTTCAGTGTGTTATTTCTACAAGTTTTGTTCCCTTATTTTCATTTTTATATAGGCTTCTTCTGCCCGACTGAGTCTCCCTTTTGTCAAGCAAGAGAAAATTATCATATATTTGTCCCTTTCCTCTTAAAAGTAACTTCTCAGAAGACCAGTTTCACAACAAATCATAGAACAGGCCATAAAAGATTAAGACTAGAGAGATAGAGAATCACATTAAGATACAAGCAGAACCCGTATCACACTCTGGGTCTCCGGAAACAGGTGAACTATTACCATCTGGCTCCCCAGGAAGAGGTAAAGTATGAATGGTTGAGCCATCAGGGTTTTGAGCTAGCTTACCAGCTCGTAAGCAAGGTGGAAGGTTGCCAAGATCGACTTTGGTAGTGATGGGAGGCACTGCAGCTCGAGCCTTGTGTACATTGGGTTTTGTTAATGCATTGCGAGGTATTTGCTTTGGTCTTTGACCGCCGAAGTTTGGTTGCTTTACAGGTGGAGGTTTCTTGAATTTGAAGTCGAAAAGAAGGTGTTAGGTTAGCAAGATGAGATGGCCTGAAGAAAGAAAAAATCAGTGGATGATGCTCACTGCTGAATAAAACGTCATCTCTAAGTAAATCTCTCCTTGATATTTGTCTTTGTGAGTGATCGTTACCCAATCATCAAATTCGCCTTTCCGTAAGGTTTCAGTAATGTCTACAGTGCCTTCACCTATCAATTCAGGATGATGCGAATCGTGAGCATAGACTGCTACCCTTAGTTCTTTGACGTTGGGCTTCAAAGGAGGATCTGAAGATTTAACAGGTGAGGAGACAGCTCTTGAGGGTATCACATCTTTTGGGTTTTCGTAGATTTCAAAACGTAGTTCGTCATCCCATAATGGGTGCTGGCCTCCTCTTTTATCGGCTTTAGTCCGTTTGGTATTAGAAAGGTATTCGCAGGTTGCAAAGGGATCTTGTTTCCTGGTAGACAAAGTAAGCAAGCGGTTAGCATTCAGTCATGAGTTCTGCACAGGCCGTAAGCCCCTCAGTTAATCTACACACCCTATTCGTTGCTTGTTGGGTAAATTACGCTGTGATATAAGCGGGTAGTCAGAATCAGTGTTCCCGGATAAAGGGCAAGAGAGGGGCGCACAGCTTTGAGGACAACGACTATCAAGGTTCCCACTGGCCCGGCCATCTGAAGTTGAGTGTTGGAAGGAATGGGATAAAGTGTTACTATTATTATTAGGCAGACGTTGATAATCTGAATCTGATGGTTATTATGGCAAGATAGAGCTCAAATGATTATCGGAATGATTGATATATCAAGTTTGATGTGGTAGGGAATAGCGAGAAGAACCAGAGAGACGGCTTAAAAGTACCATCACTCCGGCTGGTGAAGCGCTTGTTGTTGCGTCTTCGCAGCCTTCATCAATAGCGGGTCGTTCAGGTAGATCTCAAAACTCTTCTGGCCATTTTTTTCTACCAACTCGTCCTTCTTGGTTCCTGGTATGAGCACATGGGCGTATCTCATTCAGCCGCCCCTTCTCGATTGGCTGAATCGATCCCACCGAGCTCGGTCCAGATGATGATCATGATCTATACAACCCGCACGGTGAGCAATCATGGATTCAGTTTATGACGCAACATAGTAACTCTTTTAATGACGCCCAATACCACTTTGCCAAAAGAAGCTCAAGACTCCTCAAGCCAAGCTCATTATGTAACACCTCTGGATGACTGTCAACCTATGACGTCCAGCTCACATTAGGAAAGATGGATGATTTCCGATTTGAAGTTGTGGTGTACTTGATCCACTCACAACATCTCCCTTGACCAAAAAAGCAAGGCGACAATTGCTTTCGGGAATCGATTCTGGAACTATGTATGTACAGTTGATTTCAAAAAGCTTGGCAACTTTTGCCTGCCAAACTTGAGAAAATTGGCGTGGAATTCTTGCCAAGCTTTGTGAAATTGACTGTATTTGCGAGTCCTTCACAGACATTCACCATGATTTGTTTCTGAGCACGACACACAGCTGAGGGATTGATATATTGTCTTTCTGTGAATAGCGCGAGATAAACTTGACGAGTCCCTCGCGAGCAGCTCGATTAAGTTTAAGCGCGAGAGGACAAAATCAAGGACTGTCCCTTGAACAGATCGAAATTCGAACTGGCTGGTGAGTCGTGACGTAAAAAGCTACGAAAACTGCAGAAAGCGTTTACAAAACATGTAGCCGCTATTCTGATGACCAACCAGGAGTAGAAAGCTGCAGAAAGAGTGAAAAACCCGCTGTAAAGGAAGCGTATGTGTACCAAGGTTTCAACGATGCACCACATACTTTCCTTTACATACATTGATTGAATGCAGGCAGCCATGATGACGTATGAACGGTAGGCTACGATAGGTGGTGCAGGTACCGCGTAAATTGGAAGAAATCTCCTCGGCATCGCCTAAGCATCCATTCCTTTCACATCTGACCCGCTTCTGCCCGAATATCTCATACAATGAGAGATATGCCCCAAAGGCTGAGGATTTCACGACTCGTGAATGGATTTGAAAAAAGATTTTCATCTACATATCATTGTTATACTCATGAGAACTGAAACAAACAAATCCAAACCAAACTTGAAAATCCACCAATTGGGTATATATTATAAAGTAAAATAAGATGTCAATCCAACAAAATGATAGTAAAAAAAATAGCAATCGTAGCTTTACCGAAAAACAAACAAAAAAGCATCATAAAGTATATAAAACACATAAATAAGACTACGGTGACAAAAGAAAACTTCGTTAACAAAAAAAAAACAAATAAATCTAGTATGTAGGCCAAAAAACACAACGAATACACAAACAAACGAACATATAAATAGATGGGAGTAAGATGATAGGCAAGCCGTATATTCCAATGAGCTAAAAAGCAGCAACGAGACCAAAGAGTTGACACATTATGAGAGATGAGAAACGATTAAAATTGAAGATGGATAAGTTGATAAAAGATGAAGAATAATGAATGATAGGCGTCAAAAGGGGGTGCCAGATGTACTTCTTTCCCCCCTTTACCCGCTAAACCGTTAACCTGTCACAGAATGGATACGTGAACCCGAATATAGACAATTCCAATCAAAACTGAAAAAAAGGAAGAAGATAATAGATGTAGAATGAAACGATATGCTTTTAACCAAAGGATCCATTGTGATGAAGAGAGAGTGATGAGAATTCTCCAAACGGGTCATTGGTATCTGGTTTGATGATCTCGCTAACATCAGAGTCATCCAGATTATGATTTGAGGGTGATAGGTTGTGTGGGTTCAGGGATGAGGTGGAGGAAGCAAGGATTGGAGCCATGATTTGACTGTCGAGGTCAAGTGATTTAGAGTCTCTTCTTGAGCTTTTGACACTGAATCGAGTAAAAAGTGGATGAAGTCACACATCAGACACTTATGATTGATACCTCAATTAGTAAAATAGGCCACTTACACTGCGGTGAGATCCAGCGTGTTGATCGCAGGTATGATAGGTGGTGCACAGTTTCTCAGGAGTCCCCAGCTGATTGGAGCGAACCACTTATGCTGCTTTACCTCACTTGCACCGCTCTGACTACCCAATCTTCGGTGTTCATCTTTAACCAGGAGCTTTCTTACATGGCTCTTACCAACAGCTGATACAACTGGATGATCCGGGAAAGTAACTTCTCGCTTCAATACGTTGGCAAATGTACTAGGTCGATCAGGTCCTTTGAAGGGCGTGAAGCCGTAAAGCATTTCGTAAATCAAGATTCCTACTGTCCACCAATCAACCGCAGATGAATGGCCATTGCCCTTGATGACCTCGGGTGCAATATATTCCTCAGTGCCTACAAACGAATTCGTACGAAAGTCGGCGATACATGACTTGGTGTCGATAAGGGGTACACCGTTTGGGGTAATTGTTTTGACACTAGCAGGCGCACCGCCCACTTCAGATTGTTTTGAAAGGTCAAAGTCCGCTGTTAAATCCAAAAGGAATTCATAGTTTAATTCAACATAGCTGAATACAAAGCGCATGCAGGATAGTTGAGCTTACAAAGCATGATATGACCAGATTGATGCAACAAGATGTCTTGTAGTGGGCAAGTGACGAAAAATAAGAATGATAAATCTTCAGAAAAGGCGTAGAGGGGAATATGAACGAGACATACTCTCAGGTTTCAGATCTCGGTAAATGTACCCGTGAAGATGTAGATACTCGAGAGCTGAGATGACCTCAGCAGCGTAGAATCGTGCATCTTCTTCTGCAAGACGCTTATCAGGGCGAGTTTGAAGAGCCCGGAACTAATGAGAAAATATAGTATGGAGGGATGAGTCAGTCAAGTCAGATGCGATGTGATATTGATGGATCGTACTCACAAATTCGCCACCCATGCAGTACTCCATGCAAAAATAGAGGTAATCTTCAGATTGAAATGAATGATACAGCGTCACTATGAACGGGTGATTGCTAGTAGATAGGATACCCTATATCGTATAACACAATGTAACGATCAAAAATATCAGCACACTTGAAAGGGGTAAAGATTAGAGAAGGAATCCAGGCTAACCTGTTCAGCTAAAGCACGTTTAATCTTGTTACGTTGAATCATTTCTTTCTTATTCAATACCTTCATTGCGTAAAGTCTGGGTTGATGAGAATGCTCGTCGCTACCGACAGATTCCGAGCTCCGGCGTTTCTCACGAACAAGATACACTCTACCAACGTCACCTTTACCTAAAAGTTTGATCTTTTCAAAACTACTAGGTCCTACTTCGGCTTTGGAAACCTTGATAGAGTTACTACTGTAAGTTCTTCGAAACCCACCACGGTTCATCATGTCCACTGGACTCGAGGGTACTGATAAAAGGGAACCTTTGCCAGGGCCTGCGGGACTGAACATATGATGTCCAGATCGAGAACGAGTGGGGCTTTTAGGAATACCGTAATGAGATATGCTCTTTGAAGACTTTCTCGAAACTTTGGTACTCGAGTTGGAGAGCGATGAAGGTGAAGGTGAAGGAGGGAAATAGGTACCATCGGCGTGTTGCCCAAAACCAGTGGCGTTGGGTGGCAATGGGGGCATGGGCGGAAGTGGAGGAACACCATCTTCACCAGGTTGATGAGGACTTGATGGGATAGTATTTAGCGTTGGATGGTCGGGACCGGATCGATTAGGTGAAGCCAGGGCGGCTAGGACGCCACCACTACTTAGCAGCCAAGCTTTCGTATTGGGAGCAGAACTAACCCTACGTAGCCAGCGACCTGCAGCACTGCCTGCGAGGGGAGGTGGTATCGGTCCAAGCGAAGAGGCAGGATCCGGTGAAGGTGAGAAAGAAGACTCGTGAGGATCTTGATTAGAGACAAGGATTGATTTGGAGGCACTTTGTTGATTGCAATGGAGATTGAGCTGTTGATGACTGTGTTTAAAACCCAGTGTATGGGATTTCTTGGGTTGAGAGTGGGTTGATTTCTTAGATTTGCGACCTTCAAAGGAAGTGTTGTTGCTACTGATACTAGGGCAGACTGATGTATCACCAGATTTAGAACTGATCGAGACGGTCTTGGCAGTGCGTGGATGAGAAGGGCTGTTGACGGGAGAAGTGAGAACTTCAAGAGTGGTAGGAATGTTTTGATCAGTGATAACGAGTGCATTAGGTAATGGAGTCAGAGAGAGATGAGGACAATGAGGATCATCCATGGTGCGAGAAGTATCAGGAGAGCTTGAAACTGGAGACAGTGGCGCAACGATAGGAAGAGGAGGTGGATTCAAAGGTTTTTCATCGGAACGTGAGACCGGATTGAAGTACTCGCTCCGAGAGGCCGATCGACGAAGCTTAGTAAGCAGTTTTTTGAACGAGCCTAGATAAGGTTGTTGAAAAGCAAGGTAAAGTTTAGCTATGAAGAGCTGGTTCAAGAGAGAGCGAGAGAAGTGAAATATAAAAAGACCTTCTTTGATATGAATAGGAACTGAGACCAATTCAGGTGTATTTGACTGAGAAGAAGATTGAAGTGGTAAGGAAGGTTTAGAGTTGAGCCGAGGTAAAGTTGAAGTTGAATGAGTAGGTAAAGAATCAGATTCGGATGAAGGACGAGAAGGAGGTGGAGTAGGATGAGAAGGGTGATGATTGATCATATTATTATTATTATTATTATTATTGTTGTTGTTGTTCTGGTTGTGATTGTCGATGTTGATGATGATGATGATGATGGAAGTTGAGGTTGGAAAGAGATGAAGATTGATAAAGTGACTTTGAAATTGTCTATGTATG
>KZ148305.1:13058-25958 GCA_002157085.1 Melampsora occidentalis | reverse complement strand
CCTCAGCGCGCTACATACAGCCCTGGGCCAGATGTTGCGTGCCGCGCTGCGCGGGCGGTGCGGTTTTTTCTAACTGCACCGCACCTCAGAACCGAACTATATGTTGCGGCCTGACCCGCCACTCAACAAGATCTCCAGGATCTGTGTTTTTTTGAGCCGCAACAACATTTGTTGCGTTGCTCTCGAAGCCTTGCGAGTCAGGTGGTGGGCGCGCCAAATATCTCTAGAAACAGGGGGTGGCGCGCCCTTACACAAGACTTGGATAATCTGAAGTGTAGAAGGTCTTCTCAAGCCTAGTCTTGGGCTAGAGGACATTGTTATTTTGGGCTGTTTAACTTGTAAGCCAGAGAAAGCCCTACAAATCAGCCATGCTCTGGAAATTTGTGCTATTGGTTGCTCATCTGAGTGGCAGGACCCTCAAATGGTTCTTGAACAAAGTTGCTCTCTCATTGTTATCTCATAAATGTTGCCTGAAACAGCTTTTCTTGTGTCCCTAGTTGTGTTGAGCTTGATTACAGCCTTTTTGGCTGTTTCCAAGAGATTTTTATTTTTATTTTTTTGTGTTTTTTTGCTCAAAAGGTGCGCCCACACGCCCCCTGCTATTTGGGCGTGTCCTAGACAAAGGATTCTGCACCTGGGTGCGCCTCTTGTTGGGAAATTCATACCCACCACCTGACTTGCAAGGGAGGGACTTTGTGAAGTTTGACAATCTCCCACCTTGTCCAGAGGCTTCAAGATGGGTCAATCACCCAGCTTGTCCCAAGGCTTCAAGGATGGTCAATTGTCCAACTGCTTCATCATCAAATGCAGTCAATTGTTCAGCTCCTTGCCCACCAGTGTCTGTGCCATTGGCAAACACATCCTCAACCCGCATGTCTGGAACCATTCTCCAGGCCTTCAATGTCTTTGCAAGCCGTGCCAATCTTGAAAAAGAACACAAACTAATTGGATGTAAGCTATGCAACATAAGCAGGTCTCTCTTCCCTGTCATTTTGCCTATCGCCCCTCTGCTTACCAGACTACCTCCTGACCCAGGCAACTGGTACTCAAGACCAATTCCTCTCCTGTATGATTACAATTCTCTTGGCTCAACAGGAAATCTCCTTAGCCCGCAATGAAATTTTGCAGACAGCTACAGAGCTCAGGAAGTTGGCTTTGCAACAAAACAAGACCTGGAAAGGAGAAAAGGAACTAAAAGTGATGCTTCCAACTATTGAATAAAATCAGAATTGAATGCCAGACCTAATTAAGTGTTCCCTTGTACAACTTCCAGAAATGTGTGAAACAAATAGCATATCAATGCATCCTGAAAGGTGATGTGCAGGCTTACACTGCCAAGGAAGACAAAGAAGGTATTCGAGAGGAGCTCCCTCACTTGCTATATGCCAAAGTATTGGTAATTGGGATCTTAGTATGTAGACTTTTCACCTCAAAATGAATTTACTGACTATAGTGTCAGAGCAATATTCTTTCAGCTCCTAGGGATTGGAAGGACAGAGTGTGCCCGCAGGTTACGGGCATGATTCAGAACCTGGAGCTCCCACAGAACTCCACTCATTGATCAACAATGCATTGAAGGAGATCAGAAAATGATTCAAAAGATAGTGAGTTGTACTTGCTGAGATAATCACAAGTTGCCTTCTCTGACAACTGTCAGCTCATCACCGGAATACAACTTCCAAACTGAGTTGCTACCCGCTCAGCCCCAATAGTCACAACTCTCAATACACTCATTGTCCAAGTGTGTATTTGTGTTCATCTTGCACTATTCTTCTCTGTGTATATCTAACTTTGTGTCTTTGATCTTCAAAGCTTAAGAAGAAAGAAAAAGGTTTGATTGGTGGCCAATTTTGATAGGGACAAAATGTTGAGGAGGTCAGTGACCTTTTTTAAAAAACTCAATATGCCTGGCTTGTAAGTTTATCAAATGACCCTAATAAGCCTATGGATAACCACTTGACAACTTGTTTCTCTCAGAGGATGCAAGCAATTCATTGGGGCTTAAATTGCGCAGAGTACAACCACAAGACCTTTTGGAATGTTGTGGACCAACACTTAGAGTTTATACATAATCAGACCACACAATATCAATATGTGTGTGTATGTGTGCCCTTTTATTCTGATGGGGATACAAAATGGCTCATATGTATCTCTCAAAACAGGTATCTCTTATTGACATTGCAAAGTGATTATGACCGGATCAGTGGAGAAGCAACCTTTGAAACAATGCAGGCAACATGCAAATTTGAGCTGCTTTCTGAGGACACAATTCAGGAGGTAATGAATCAGATGGATGAGACTCATGGAGAGGAACTAGGGGAGGACAAAGAGCCACATTTGCCTATAGAAGAATTATAATCTGGGGTTTACTTATAGGTTTCATCTTTGGAGTCTTTTTCCACCATTCTCAGTTACTTCATTTTGTCTTACTTCTATTCTTCCTATCATATTTTACCTGATGTAAAATTCTTTGTATAATATTACATCTTTTCCATCTCTTTTGAACTTATGTATCACTTGCTTTTGTCTTGTGATACACTGTATGTATCATCTACTAAATTTGGTGCACCTTTCTGGCATTCTCTCTTATTGCTTTCTAACTTGTTTGTATTTCTTTTGCCTTTTTTTATTTTATGGTTGTAGTTCATAAATTTTTGTTTCTTGTCATGCTCACAACTTTGTCTTATGCTTAAGTCTCTTGGCTCCAATAATGTTGTGCCTTTCCTCTTCCAACTTTTCCTCACTTTTTATCCAATGTTGATCTTTCTTGTCATTTGTTACCTCACACCTTCATTTTTGGTCAATTTATTGTCTCTATCACTCAATTCTAGTCACTCATTTAGAGCATCTCCTATTGTCTTGGTAAATGGCTTTGTTACGGTATATTTTACCGTACCAAGGGTTAAAATCCTCAATTATGTCAATAATAGTGATCAGTACCTACTGAATTGGTGAAAAATCTGTAGAGAATTTACCGGACCTCTAGCCATTTGGTCTCTGTGGGGAAACCATTGTTCTCACCATGTAATACTGTACTGAGGCACTTTCTTTCCAATGATAGTGGATTTCCGCAGTTCTGTACCAATTGACACTGTACCAAATCACTACGTACAGAACGTTTACTGTAAACTTTACCAAACAATAGGCAATGCTCTCATTCATTTGGTATCACCAGGCTTTGTTAACTTGATTTCAAATTCTCTCATTGATTGTATTTTGTTCTGATTGTTTTAATTGTTTGTAAAGCAAACTAAGAACATCAGAAACGGTGCTTGTAAAATGCAGGCTCCCAAACAGACCCCCAAAGCAATTTCCAAATTTAGGGGGTCTGAAAATGGGTGTGTGTGCAGCGGGGCACTTAAATGTACAAAAAACCCTGGATTGAGGTCTTTTGAGAAAAACCATGATCAAAGGAGGTCAAGTGTAACTCTATACACATAAAAATCTTACAGTGACTTCCTGACCTCTTTTGGACAAGACTCTGTCAAGTGACAAAAGCTCAGAGCAAGGAAGACTATTGGACCAACATCACAATACTAGGATGAAGTATGCTTCTTCAAGTCCTCTCCAGACTTTTTTGATTGAGATGGGTGGCTTAAACTGACAAAAACCCATGGACTGACTATGGGGCGCGTCCCTACATATTTTCTAGTTTTGGGGCGCGGCTGTTTTGCGCTTTTTGCGCCGCGCCCACATGATTCACTGCCCCTTCAGGTCTAAATAACCAATACATTATGAATAAGGTTAGGTTTGGAATGAGTACAAATTTGGTTTTCAAAACACTCGAAACGTTACACACACATGTCATTGAGTGGAAATCAGAGAAGAAATACATATAACATAAATGTTCATTGTCTGTGAAATGAAATGGAATAAGAAACAAGAACCATTACTTTAACAGATTGATCCCTAGATAACAAAACTATACGCATTGAGTTTAGTATCATCACAAAGAAAAGCGCACAAAGAAGAGACACGCTTGCTGCAAGTCCGTGTTACACTGTCAAGTCTAAGACTTAAACTCACCATCAGATAGAAGAGCCAAGAATGAAGATGAGATATTCCATCTTACTAAAACCTGCTCAAGGTTTGGACAAACCGTTACGGTTCAAGAATCCTGGAATCCCATATGAATTATCTTGAGGTAAAGGATCTTTTCCAACATGCGGCTTTAGCTTACCAAGCTGTTTTGCGGCGAAATCCCGGATTTCCGGAAAGCTTGAAGGTGTCAATTTTATCAACTTCAATTTATCCTCCACCACATCCCTCTTAAGATTATTCAGCCAACCTAAAGAAGGATTTTCGCTTGCATATCCTTTGGCAAATTGTTTTATAAGTGGCAAAGTTTTTTGCTTCCATCTTCGTAGCTGCTCCCATTCTTGATATGGCAGGGGGCCCCCTTGATCCCAAGTGACTCGAAGTTGAGAAAAGCGTTTGTGGTCTTCCATCAATCCGCGAAAAGTTTTGTCCCAGTCTAACATCTGCGAGTATGCGCCCTTGTGAGCGTCAGGTAATGATTCCAATACTATTCCCTTCGCGAATTTCTGATTTCTACCATCAACCCTTCTCCATGCGTTGCCCGCGTAAGTTCGGACGTATGCTGGCAGTGAGGTGTCCAATTCTATCAGTTGAAGTTTATCAAGCCTGATTGGACCCAGCAAACCTTCCCATGAACGAGGTTTCTCCAAGACCTCAATCCAGCCCATCATCTCAGAATATTTGCGTAATCTTACTAGAGAGTCTTGGGGTTCATTTTTAATCAATTGTATGTCTGACTCGATCCTCTTGTAAATTCTTTGTATGACCTCATTCTTATTGAGGATTGACGTCGTCGGATCGTTCAGGATGTCATCTCCAGCCTTGATCTCTTGATAGAATTCTGGACGACCCCTTACATCAAACTTCATCAGGTTCCGATAATCCGAAGTTCCTATTTAAAGAAAAGTCAATCTCACTTAGAGTATCACCTTGAATGATAAAGGATGATAAGGGGAGGTTTGGTCTCACCTAAGGCATTCTGCATCTTGATTTTAAACACATCGGCGTCACTTTTGAAAGCCTTGCTTGCGTCGTCTATGATCACATGAAGATTCAATGAGAGTTCCTTCTTCTCAGGGAGATATGATCAGCTTGATCTCACCTGTTCCAAAGCCCATCATCTGAGGGTTGTCTCGCAGATTCATCCCATCACGGCTTGATGCTTGTAATTTCATCCAATTCGGATATCCAGGGTTCTCGCTGAGACCTTTCAGAGAGTTCGGGACATCCATGTACGTCCCAGGTGCTGCCAGACTTCCTTCGAGACGCTTTATTGACGGTGTGGCTGATTCTTTCAAGAAAGTAATTAGGGCTCGAGACGCCTCCTGAGCTTCAGCTATATTCACAGAGCCCACCCTTTGCGAAATAACTGCAAGTTTAGAAAGGGTTTCCATTGCTGGCTCTGCGGCCTGTGCAGCCTGTTGACTGAGGCGCAAAGGCGGGGATGGTGATGCATCATCCAACGCTTTTTGAATCTTCATGAAGTTTGGAATATTGTTCAGCTTGCCTTTCAAGGTCTTATAGCGGGTAAAATCGAGCGCTTGCAACTGGCGTTGGCGGTTTTGGGCAGCTTCCAGGTGCGATTGAACCACAAGAAATCGACAAGTTTTCAAGTATCTAGTCAGCAAGTTCTAGTAAATCAACATTTTCAGTCCGCATACCTATCTCTGGGTCCATCGGACGACGCAAAACTTTTATAGCCAAGATCTCGAATCAGTTCCAAATGTTTGGTGGTGCGAAGAAAGATCTGTTTTGGAAAATGAGACGTGAGTCTGGCAAAATGAAGTAAACATACATGGCTGGAATTCACTTTGGGATCAAATGCAAGAGCCGTGAAATTTTTAGTTCCTCAATGCGAAGTTCTCGGGAGCACGAATTAACTCACAAGGAATCCACTTGATCTCCTCTCAAAGGTGAGTTGGGTGCTTTTCCTATATTTGAAGCTGTTCAAAGCAAGAAAAGGATGAGTGACAAGTCATTTTGAATCTGCAGAAATAATGAATGATACCTTTAGCTTGAGAGCTTGTGCCGACCGGGCCTGCGCAAATTCAAGTTAAAAATTTTCATGATCAGTTTGCAAGCTTGAAGTGACAGCTCTATTTTGAATCAAAATATTTTGGACCTTGATTGATACCAGAGTCTTTTATGTTCACTGTCCAATGGGTAGATGGGGTTTTTGTATCAGTATATTAAAAAGCAGAGAAGATTAGGATTCAAACATAGCCGCATTTTATATTTGTGGAATAATAACTCACCTAAAAAAGTGATGTCATTGAGGAGGTACCCATATCAGTCCCACCGTATCCATATATCTGGCGCTAGAGTTAAGGTGAAAAGAACTTACCATTTGGAATGTCTTTTTTGCGTCCTTGACCTGGAAGTCCAAAGAGTAAATCGATGACATCAATCCCTTGAAGAAGAAACATCATCTCAATCAAACTTGACTCAGAGCAATCCGCACTCACGTAGGATCTCAGTACTGGGTTTTGAAAATGGAGATATTTTAGTTTAATTTATTCTTGTACATATAAACCGAGTTCATACCTTTGAGCAGTCTTCAAGTCCATTTTAACATCCTTGGAAGGAAACAATCTTTTGAAATCGTCACTGACTATTGGGATACAAAGTATGGTCGGCTAAATTCCAGTAAAGTGAGTTAGGGAAGCTCGTACTACTACCAGGGCCATCTCCTTGAGGCTTAATAGACGCTGGAGAATCAGAGTTCACGTAGTAGAAATCTTTGTCAGAGAATTTACTGTCAAAATTATACGAACTTGAAGATATAACACTCACCAGGTGCCGGAAGTTGATATGACTCTCCTGAGATTTTCAGATTAACAAATGTGCGGTGATATCGAGATTCACGTTTAAAAGTTCATTCAATAATTTCAAAGCTTAAACTTGTTGTTGTGAGCTTTATAGTTAGCTAAAAACTGTAGCTCACCTGGGGTTGGTCTCACTGGATCTTATTTATGGAACAACAGAATTGGGATCAGTGGCACTGCGAGACAGACAATATCAAACTGCGCACTTACTTGGCTTTGGAAGCGGGAGTGGAACTGTATCAGGCAACCGTGCATTCTCCCCAAAAGTTTCTATTCATCACCACCATCAGTTTGATTTTTGAGGAAAGGATACAATGTGATCTTGCTATATACCTATTTGCTTTCCAGCCCCAATATTTCCGTCTTTTGTAAAAAAAAATGAATGTGAGACTGGAAGCTCTTGCAATTCAGGAAAAAGGAAGCATCTTGTCGTGTCTTTCACTCACCTGGTCTAGGAAGTATATATGATCCTTTTGTAGATTCACCTGGTCTAGGGAGTGTATACGATCCCTTCGTAGATTCACCTGGTCTAGGGAGTGTATACGATCCCTTCGTGGATTCGCTTGGTCTCGGAAGTGTATATGTGGATTCACTTGGTGTAGGAAGGATATTTGCATCTTTGTTGCTAATATGCGAACTCTTGTGGTCAATTATACATCTCATAGCTGAGAGCCTTGATAAGCACTTACAAGGGGGGCCTAACATATGAAGCAAACATTGAGACATGAGCATTGTACCGTAGATTTCAAGAAAGCATTAAGTTTGAACACTTACGCCTGACTAGGTTCGGGCAAACCAGATCTCAAGTTGGTACGTGAATCTGGATGAAAGAGATCATTTTTTAGATTCAGTACAGTGATGTAAGCTGGTGAGATCTAACTGAAAATCCGGCTTACTTGAGTTGCTAGGATTTACGACGTAGTCATTTGATTGCCTCATTTTCGAGTCGATTGCTAATGCATATGGTACCGCTGATTAGTCCGGAGTACCTTACCGCGCTGATTCAGTGGTCTTTTACCTGGGCTTCTTGTAAGCCCCCGCAAAGACCTTGGGTCACCAGGGTCGATGAGGGGAGGCTCAGGGACGTAAGTATCTGAAAATCTCATGTCCGGGCTGATCGCTAATGCATACGGTAGCACAAATTAGTGAGGGGTAACTTGCTGTGCTGATTGATTTGTCTCTTACTTGGAGTCCTCAAAGGCATCCGTCTTACGAAAGAATGTCGAGCGGCTATGAAAATCTATATTATGCAAATCATAAAGTTAAGCGAAGGACACATACTCTAGCGACAGGCCGGATGCGACCGAAGAGCCATCAGTTGCTTGCCTCCCAAGACGGGCTGCGTTGTTGGCATCATCGACTAACTTGGGCAGATTCATGGCCATGGAGCATATCAAGACGGAGGATATGGTGATAAAGATATGTGATAACTTGCTTATGGAATGCATGTCCGCAAAAACAGTCCATGTAAATATTGACCGATAAATAATGATAAATATCGAACGATTCGAGCTTGGTTGGCAGAGCTCTAATGTTGGAGGTGATAAATGATTATGTACTAGCCTGAAACCCAAGGATGTTAGGACCATCACATCATCAACTTGCTGAACTATTTTGGAGTCCACGAGCTCACGTCGTTTGCACAATTCGCAGCGGGCCTCAGGGGGATTGTCTCATCCGGTCAGATCTAAAGAAAGACGCCAAAGTATCTTGGAGTCCACGAGATTGCGTCGTTTGCACAAGTCGCAGCGGCCGTCAGGGGGATTGTCTCATCCGGTCACATCGTAAGAATGACGCCAGGCATAACCCGAGCTAAAGGCGATGTCCCGCTTTTTGAGATCCCAAATATGATCCGAGCTCGAATTTGTATGCTTTACACCTTCATCGTGAGTTTTGGATATGATTATGAACGCTTCCGCTTTTCAATTGATGCTGTGCGGGAAATATCTGGACTCTTGTCTTATACACAGAGCGCCTTGGTCCCGACAGCCTTCGCTCGACGTCGATGAATTCTACGAGCTAACTATGATCACTGCCACCGCCTCAAGAGGGACGATCGTCAATATATGGGCTTTTCGATCGCTGAAAGTTGAAACGGTTTGGCGAGCTGCTCGTCTTCCATGTATCCGCAGCTCGGACGGGACTAAGTCATGGCCGGAAAAGTTTGGGTGTAAGTACACACCTGAAATTCTGAATCATGATTGTCTTAATCCTCACTCTTGCTTATCAGGAATTTAATCACCGGTCCTCCAAACGTCTTCTTGTGCGCCTCATCCAGGTACATTCTTGCACACCTATCTCTCACAGTGAACTTTTACCAAACACTGAGATCATCAAGTCTGGCCCCTGATTCAAGACTGCTTGAAGTGCCGCACTTTCTTAAATCACTGGGTACATTTGCAACAAGCTTGCAATAGGTCTAGAATTCACACTAGATCTGTCAATGGTCATGTAGATGATCACTCAGAGCATCATAACGAGCACAGTCATCTCGCTGATAGACTTCATTTGAGTAAAGCAGAGCTGAAGTAGTTGATGAACCAAAAATAAAAGATACTGATGAGACTGTCCTTTGGAGAGTCTAGCACTGTCACTACTGGGAGAGGGAGACAGATAGGGAGACGACAAAATCATAGAGCTGGAATTCTCTCCTAAACAAGCTTTGACCATCCCACAACTCCAATCCTTTTGAAAAAAAACCCACAAATAGAAATCTAAGGTGTCGGCAAAAGATGTGTCATGCGATTGGGTTTGGCTCATTGATGTTTGATACCAGTCCCCCAGCTTAGAGACAAAGGCACTCCTTCTGAGCTTATTCATGATAATGATTCTTCGACTTCATTCGGTAACAATACAATTCTATTCCATTCCAATACATACACAGAAAGAACACAAGACCATCTTAAAGTTGTAGTCTTTTTAATGAGACTTCTCTTTTGAATCACAAACCAAATCTGATTTCCTCTATGATGCTACTACATTCTACTGAACTTAACAAACATACAACTCGTCATACAACTCTTTATAAAAGAATCCCATTGCTTACCTCATCTTCAAATGAGATTCAATCACGTTTAATCATCTTTATATCCTCTCAAATACATAAATATAAGCAAACCTAAAAAGAAACACACCAACTCAAATCAGTCGAACCCTCCACTTCCAGTTAAAGACCAAATCAAACGGAAACAAAACACGTACGGAGACAAAGCTTTAGCACTTAACGGTCCTTCACTAGCTTCCGTTACTTTCTCATCATTAAAAAACACCCATTCTTCTTTTCCTTCACCATCTTTCTTAAGCCTTAAATGTGCCACATAATGTCCACTATGTACAGAAGGACCTTTATGAGAGATAAACCCTTTAAGTCGATACTGTGCAGGTATTTCTCGATCACCAATTGGTGATTGATCATCTTTAGATGAGGCTGGGTTTCCAGATCGGATAGGTTCTAGTATAGGTTCACAACCATCATCTTCTGGATGGTTGAATAACCATTCAACTGCGAGATCCATTTGTCCATCCTAAGAGCGAAAAGAAAACCCAAAAACAATATCAACATTTTTTCATTTTTCTTTCAATGAACAAATGTGAAATTGAAAATCAAAGATCACAAACCGTTACTCGCAAAGCTTTCCTAGCTTGGTTTTCAGTAAATCCCATTTCTTGTAAAGCCAAAATATTTCCTTCAGGATGAACCTCCTTATACCTCAAAGGCACAGGAAGCGGTAAATCTTCATCTGATTATTCCAACGAAAAAAACCAAAAGCATCAAAAACCCATGAACCCAAACCAGAAGTCAATGAACAAGTTTTTCTGTGACTGTTCAACCAACCTTTTTCATGTAGATCTTCATCCATACGTTCAAATAACCAATCCGTTGCACTCTGTAAATCTCGATTACCAGTGGCACGTATAGCTTTCAAACACCTCCATTTCGGAAATCCCATACTCATTAAAACACTCAATGTTTGTTCATTCACCTCAGGTTCAACTGTGAGTGTCACAAAATCAAATCAGATCACTATTACCAAATTCGATTTGGAATGGAGATACATACCAGGTGGTGGAACTTCCTCAACTTCTGGTAACAATTCTTCCCCTGCTTGTTGACCTTGACCAAGATAAGGTTCTAAATCAATCTTTTCTCCCTCAATCATCAAAGGTACCTCTATATTTTCAAAAAAACCATCAAACGATTGATCAATATCGAAATCATCTAGGAATTTTCAAGACTAGCAAAGATACTTACCCAACTTTTTCGGAACCCAATTCACCACCTCGAATCGACGAGCATGTACAATCAAGTATTTAGGAAACGATCCAAGACGAGATGACCTATACAAACCGATCAAGCAAACACACATCGCACAATCAACAAATCATCTTCCACATTTGAAGAAAAGGTGTGAATCAAAGGACAAACGTTAAAGCCGTGGTTTTAATCTGACACTTAGGACAAGTATAATCCACCGAATTAC
The DNA here is from genome assembly GCA_002157085.1 of Melampsora occidentalis. NCBI lineage: Eukaryota > Fungi > Basidiomycota > Pucciniomycetes > Pucciniales > Melampsoraceae > Melampsora > Melampsora occidentalis. Next base: position 14,614 of record KZ148305.1, on the reverse strand, counting down.
TCGCCATAAAGCTTTCCAAACACTGTTCCAAAGTGACCGGTTGATACTCTGTCTTCCCCTTTTCATCATTCCTGATCGGAATCGCAGCCACCGGAACACTCAAAGTAGAATGTTCTTCTAATCTATATTTCACTCCTTTGCAATTCTCACACTGAAGTTTTTGTTCTAATTGAAATCTAAAAGGTCTAGTAGGATCCATCGAGTTGAATTCATCGGTCACAAGATCTGGATTTCGATTAGTTTCAACCGCTCGAAGATGTCGTTGAATAGTTTCAAATAAATGTCCCAAAAATTCTTCTGCATCTTGTTGTTTCATCGTCGAGAATTCATGATGTCCACGTCCAACTAATGCTTTTAACATCATCGGACTAATCCCCTTCTGGAAGGCCGCAGGAGTAGTAGTAGGTTCAATTTCAGATTTCACATCTACTAATGGAGGTGTGATGGGGTCATTGTTAGGTATAGCATATCGACCAGACAGTAAGCCGTGAGCGATTTTGTTCATTTGGCAGTCAAGGCAATCCGAAGGTGATGGTGCACTGCAGGTAGATGCATGTGATACGAAATTGTTATAGTATTGAGACTGGAATGGGCTTAGTGAAAATAACACTTGTAAAACAGAAGCAATGTAGCAACTGTGGTAAGATGAGTCGAAAGAGCGTATCAGAGGGTGGGACCAAAACTTAAAAGATATTGGGAATGTAGAGTGAGCTAACCTGTTTCCCAAATTCTTTAAGCCAGTAAGACCAGGTCCATGTACAGGCACAAGATGTTTACCATCCTCACCAGTCATGGAAAAATCGAACTTAAGATTATGTTCAACTTGCTATAAAAATCAAACATCAAAATCAAAACGATTGGTCTTCCTTGAAACAATGTCAAGGGTTAAGGAAGGAAGAAGTTGGATAGATCAAAATATTTACCAATTCTGTCATACTCTTTTCAGTTTTTTCTTGTTTTTCAATCTCGATTCCAAAATGAGCCAAATGCTTTTGTAAATTACTATCAGTTCTTGCATCATCACAATTATAACAATACAAATCTACATCCATCCCAATCCAAAATCCAAAAATCAGCTTCAAAACAAAGAAGAGATCATGAAAGTGCAAGAATTGTTTACCAGCAGATCCTTCAGCCGTTATAGTTCCAAGTTTAACATTCACTGAATGACCTGTCTCACGATAATGTTGTAATGCATGTCCGTTCCCACCCGTCCCACCGAATTGAGCACGACCACATCCTAAACTTCCACACTCTAAACAAAACCAAAGGTTGGAAGACAACTCGCAGGCATGACAAGTGGAGAAAACTATGAAAAAAAAGTCAGCACTTTCAAAACAAGCTTTTTCTTTTTGTGATGAAGTGATGATCAAATACCTTGAGGAGCTGGGTGACTTGGGTTTTCTTGTTGTTTGAGTCCGTTGACATGATTACAAGTTTCGATTTCTTCTTCCCATGCTGCAACTTCATTCAATCGAGCCGAAGGAGTAGAAGCCAGAACAGCGGCACCAATAGCATCAAGCTAACCCAAAATAGCCCATCAACACTCTTTGATG